>VDFB02358134.1:60900735-60968415 GCA_007258455.2 Sequoia sempervirens
TATATGTATATATATATATATGTATATATATATGCATATATATATGTATATGTATATATGGATGTATATATATATATGTATACATATACATACATACATACATACATATATATGTATATGGCTTTCTGCATGTGGGTGGCTATAGAAAGTAATCGTGTTTGATTTATGGCTTTCATTTTCTATTTTGGTTGGAACATAATAAAATAATTAGTTGATTCTTATTGTATAGCTCGAACTATATTATGCCTTTCTACATCTAGCCATTTTGGAGAAGGTGTTGTTGAAATGGCTGTATTTTTTCAAATTTCTGAGGAGATTGTGTTGAGAAAGGAGTGTGTTTTGTATGGGTTTGCTACTATCAAATTTTGCAGAGTTTGTGTTGAATGTTTGCATTTTCTAACTATGTTTGAAATAGAATAAAATTGTAGAGGATATATATATATATATATACACATATTTACATATATATATACACATATACACACACACACACACACATATATATATATATATATATATATTTATACACACACACACACACACATATATATTGGCAGGGCTGATGAAAATCTTGACCATTGAAGTTTATATTGTGTTGAGAAAGGAGTGGTTATATACATATACATATACATATATATATATTGGCAAGGCTGATGAAAATCTTGACCATTGAAGGTTATATTGTGTTGAGAAAGGAATGGTTTTTGTATGGGTTTGCTACTGTCAACTTTTGCAGAGTTTGTGTTGAATGTTTGCGTTTTCTGACTATGTTTGCAACAGAATAAAATTGTAGAGGATATATATATACACATATTTACATATATATATACACACATACATATACATATATACATATACATATATACATACATACATACATATATATATATATATAATCACACACACACACACACACACACATATATATATATACTTGTAGGGCTAACGAAAATCCTAACCATTGAAGGTTATCTTGTTTTTGTTTGCATTAATCGATGGTTCAAAAAGGTGTGGTCTATGATATGTATATATATATACACACACTAGTAGGGCTGACAAAAATCCTTACCAAACTATACCCCATCTGCCAAGTTTTCCCTGTGCCAAGAAAAGAGGGAAAAACAGTGAGGCGGATGAAAATTCCTAGCAAAGTTGACACAAGTACAATCTAGGCTAAGGAACAATAATCAATAATACCTAATGCAATCAAACATAGAATGTAAAACATTAATTATTTTATTCTCTTCCAACCATAGCCATATAATGAAAGCCATAAATCAAACAATGTTAACCTAATGCAAAGAACAATAATGAACAATCCCTTATGCAAAACAACACTACAAGAATGTGAACCCTAAATCAATCAATATTAGTTTGAATGGTACCCCAGATGGGGAAATTCAGAAAAAAACACAACAATTTTAATTTTATCATTATTGTTGGAACAAAATCAAATAATGAAATAATTAATACTATTTTCCAGATAACAAAAATAAGACAACATATTTGAAACAATCAATAGTACCTTATGGAAAATCAACATAGTTACAATCGATGATAACTAGATAAGGTCAAGCATTTTTCTCCATTGCAAGTCATAAAGAGAGACCTACCAAAAATTTATATATATATATATATATGTACATATCTATACATATATATATATATATATATATATATATATATATACATAGATATATACATATTAAAATATACCCAACATATCTTAAGAAACAAAACAATAATTAACAATACCTAATGCAACCAAACATAGAATCAACACCATTAATTATTTTATAAGTATCAACCCAAACTCCATACCCTTAACATTTTTAATGTTACATATACATACTAATATTAAAATATACTTGATATAGCCAAAGATAGAAAACAATAATCAATAATACCTAATATAACCAAAGATAGAATCAACATTAATTATTTTATTCTTTTCTAAGAATAACCAAAAAATGAAACCCATAAATCAAACAAGATTACTCTTTATAGCCACCCACATGCAGAAAGCCACAATATACGCGTGCACTACTTCCAATAGTGCCTCATATACAAAACCCACAAAACAATACAAAAAACACTCCTTTCTCAATACAATCTCCTCAGAAATTAGAAAAAATACAACCATTTCAAGCACACCTTCTTCAAAATGAAACAATATATCTTACACAACACAACTATAATCGACAATGCCCAATGGATTGACTATTTTATTCCATTGTAACCATAACCACAAACTGTAAGCAATAAACCAACCAACCTAATGTAACCAAACATAGAATGAACAACATTAATTATTTTATTCTATTCCAACCATAACTAGAAAATTTAAGTGATAAACCAAACACCATTGGTCTCAATAACCACCCAAATCCAGAAAGCAACAATATAGCCTAGGCTATACAATAAGAATTGACCAAAACTCCATAACCTTATCAATCTTAATCTTACCTATATATATTGATATTAAAATATACGTAAGGAGATTGTGTTGAGAAATGAGTGTTTTTTGTATGGGTTTGCTACTGTCAACTTTTGCAGAGTTTGTGTTGAATGTTTGCATTTTTTGGCTATGTTTGTAATGGAATAAAATTGTAGATGATATATATATATACACACATATTTACATATATATATACACATATATATACATATATATATATATTTATAGATATATATACATATATATATATACTACATATATATATATATACATATATATATATACTACATATATGTATATACATATATATATATACACATTTATATATATACATATATATATACCGGCAGGGCTGATGAAAATCCTGACCATTGAAGGTTATCTTGTGTTTTTTTGCATTAATCGATGGTTCCAAAAGGTGTGGTCTATGATATGTATATATGTATATATATCGACAGGGCTGACAGAAATCCTGACCAAACTATACCCATTCTGCAAAGTCTACCTCGACACCAAGAAAAGAGGGAAAAATGGTGAGGTGGATGAAAATTCCCAGCAAAGTTAACACAAGCACAACCCAAGCTATGGAAAAATAATCAATAATACTTAATGTAACCAAACATAAAATTGAAAACATTAATTATTTTATTCTCTTCCAACCATAGCCAGGTAATGAAAGCCATAAATCAAACAACGTTAACCTAACACAACCAACAATAATGAAAAAAAACCTTATGCAAAACAACACTATGAGAACATGAACCCTAAATCAATCAATATTGGTTTGAATGGTACCCCAAATGGGGAAATTCAACAAAAAATACATCAGTTTTCATTTTTGGGTTATTGTTGGAACAAAATATAATAATGAAATAATTAATACTATTCACTAGATAACAAAAATAAGACAACATATTTGAAATAATCAATAGTACCTTATGACAAATCAACATAGTTACAATCGATGATAACTAGATAAGGTCAAGAATTTTTCTCCATTGCAAGTCATAAAGAGAGACCTACCAAAAATTAACATATATATATATAAATACATGTATATATCTATACATATATATCTATATATATACACAAATATATACATATTAAAATATACCCAACATATCTTAAGAAACAAAACAATAATTAACAATACCTAATGCAACCAAACATAGAATCAACACCATTAATTATTTTACAAGTATCAACCAACTCCATACCCTTAAAATTTTTAATGTTACATATATATATTGATATTAAAATATACCTAATATAGCCTAAGACAAAAAACAATAATCAATAATACCTAATGTAACCAAAGATAGAATCAATAGTATTAATTATTTTATTCTTTCCCAAGAATAACCAAAAAACAAAACCCATAAATCAAACAAAATTACTCTTTATAGCCACCCACATGTAGAAAACCACAATATACACATACATCACTTCCAACAATGCCTTGCATACAAAACCCACAAGAAAATACAAAAAACACTCCTTTCTCAATAGAATCTCCTTGGAAATTAGAAAAAATACAACCATTTCAACAACACATTCTCCAAAATGAAACAATATAGCTTACACAACACAACTATAATTGAAAATGCCCAATGGATTAACTATTTTATTCCATTGCAACCATAACCACAAACCATAAGCAATAAACCAACCAACCTAATGTAACCAAACATAGAATGAACAACATTAATTATTTTATTCTCTTCCAACCATAACCATAAAATGAAATCCATAAACCAAACACCAGTGGTATCAACAACCACCTAGATCCAGAAAGTAGCAATATAGCTTGGGCTATACAATAAGAATCAACCAAAACTCCAAAACCTTATCAATCTCAATCTTACCTATATATATTGATATTAAAAAATAAGCAATATACCCTAAGGTAGACAACAATAATCAATAGTACCTAATGCGATCAAACATACACGCTAACACTATTAGTTATTTTATTTTGTTCCAACCATAACCAAAATACTAAAGGCATAAATCAAACAACATTAGTTTCAACAACCACCCACATGTACAAAGGCATAATATAGAACAATGTATACAATAAGAATCCACCAAAATTCCATACCCTTAACAATTTTAATGTTACATATATATATTGATACTAAAATATACCCAATATAGCCTAAGGCGGACAAAAGATAATCAATAATACCTAATGTAACCAAACATAGAATCAACATCATTAATTATTTTATTTTTTTCCAACCATAAGCAAAAAATGAAAGCCATAAATCAAACATGATTACTTTCTACAACCACCTGCATGCAGGAAGCCACAATATGGGCTGAGCTATACAATACCAATCCACAAAAACTCCATATCCTCTACAATTTAATTCTATTGGATACATAGCCAAAAAATGCAAGCATTAAACACAAACCCTATGAAGCTTCATACTAACAAACCCATACAACAAATGCTCCTTCTTCAAGACAATCTCCCTGCAAATTGAAAAAATACAGACTTTTGAACATAGAATCAACAACATTAATTATTTTTTTATTTGTTTCAACCAAAATAGAAAATGAAAGCCATAAATCAAACAACATCACTTTCTACAACCACCCACATGCAGAAAGCCACAATATAAGCCGAGCTATACAATAACAATTGAAAAAAACTCTATATCCTCTACAATTTAATTCCATTACAAACATAGCCACCAAACACAAACCCTGCAAAAGTTGATAGTAACAAACACATACAAAAAACAACCCTTTCTCAACACAATATCCTCCAAAATTGAAAAAATATACACTTTCCAACAACGCCTTCTCCAAAATGGAATAATATAGCTTAAGAAAAAAAACTATAATCAATAGCACCTTATGGAAAATCTAATGAAACAATATGGGAAACATTTTTTTCTACATATGCACCTCTTGCCAGTCATGTCAAACAGACCCCTTTCCCCAAGCTTTATCCATGTTTCCTTGTTTCTTGAAGCCTCCAAACATATGTAGATAGTGGAACCCATAAACACAAGCCCACAAAAAATCACAATATCAAGTCCATGCAAAACCACTCACAGGAGACACAAACCATAAATCACACAAGGTATTTGAAACAATCAATAGTACCTTATCACAAATAAAGCAATATAACTGCTAAGCACAAATCAAACAATATTGTTGAGAGGTTATTCCACATACACCTCTTCCCACTCACTTGAAGCAAATGGGTATGTGTAGGATCATGATGGACCAAAAAGTGGCGATATGATGGGTTCTTGTAGGGTATGTTGTTGGCGACTTTTTTTTACCCAAAATTGATGAAATGAAAATGATTTTTAAAGGAGATTATCAGATTTCCACCAATATAAATTATGTTTTACTTTGAATTTAATAAATAATAATTATTTATTTTCTATTTGAATTACAACTAAAGTCCTAATTGATAGGCTAATTGAAAAAAATTATACCTTTCAAACAATGTCACATTTTTTGAATCTAAAACATGCATCACATTCTATGCTTCACATACTATAGGATTAAAAAAGAAGAAATGAATTTCATGAAGTTTTGACCAAGTTAAAGTGGTTAGACATACAAGTTTTTTATTTTTTAAAAGTTGTAATAAAAAATTCATAATTAATTATTTACTTGGAAAAAAATTACAAAAAAAATATGTATCACATCGGGACATGATTCCTCTACTTATATCTAAAATATTATAAGAAAATATTATCATTTTATTATGGTTAGGGTGGTTAGACAAACACTTACTTCTTATTTTTTCCTTGAAATTTAAGTACTACTGCATTGAAATTTCAAATTTTGACCAAATAGAGTTTTTTAAAAAATAAACCTAGTAGTTTAGGAAGTACATTTAATTTTCTACAAATTCTATTCTTACATATTTATTAAATAATATAGAAAACTTATTCAAATTTTTATGTCAAGTTACCTAACTCTGATTTTTCTAAATTTTTTGCCACTTAAGGGCCTATTTTTTCCATGATGATCCTGCACATGCCTAAACATCTTCTCGCCAACTTACCTACACAAAAACAGGAAAAATACTATCGCGGTCAACACATTTCTTTTTCATTTCCAACCACCCTCCCTGGCAAAAAACACAAAATAGTGTCTACCCAGCTTCACAGAAGTTGCACAAAACTTAATCCAGCTTGCACCCTCACAAAAGCTAACCCTCCTCGCTCTTGACTCTCATAGCAGGTATAGCAACAAAATGACACCATACAATGCATCATTGAAAATTTACCAACATTCATTTTTTTCCCTAAACATTGAAGGGAAGCTATTATTACAACGATCCCCAATACACACAAAGCATACAACAATTAATGTTGACACGAACCAATGTTTAATTTCCGCAACCTTCTCTATCCATGTAGCTTGAAAAATGCCACCCAATTACGAAAGCAGCCAACAACCGCCTCTACCACCTTTTTTGTGGTTACCAAAAGCCAAAAAATCTGGGAGGTTGACAAAAATTCTAGCTGAATTTATAACCCACCTGCCACCTTGTCCCCGGTAGCCAAAAATTGAAAAACTAGCGAGGCTAACAATAATTTTGGCCAAAGTTGACACAAATAGCCTATTGGCTAATTACTTGTTATCTTTCCAATCATTTTCCAATGCCTTCAATTAATTGGGATGACACTATATTGTTACCCTTTATCAACTACTTCTTGAGTAACAACTCTATGCAATGTGCCTATGGATTTCTGGGCAATCAATAATGGATATATAAGAGCCTATGCATGCCCTCTCCCAATTTGTACCCAAATTGATTGAATTAGCTCTCTCATATCAGGGATGTTTGGATAAATTCTTAGAATTATTTGATCCAACACTACCAAATAAGTATCAATATTCACATAGGTAAAATCCATCGTGTGGTATGCTTCCTGCACCTACACCTAGTTCCATGGAGCCTTAATACCATCTTCCTTATGAAAGCTCGATGTAATGTCTTCATGGCATTGTAGCTTAGAACCTCATTGTATTGGCCATACCTTCTAGTTGGTTATATTTCTAGGAAAGACCATATTCTTGTCACCAATGTAGAATTCTACTATTGGAATTTCTTTTCTCGAAAAGATAGAGGAAACCTCCTTGTGGAAAATAGAATCTTGGTCCTCTAGTCTATGGCATAAATCGTCAAAATGATGAAAACACAATTCTTTTCTGAGATGAGAAAACAACAAAGATAGAAGGCTTTGTCTTCTTTAGTGTTACTAAAGAGGTAAATTTTTTTTTGACTCCTATGGAGATTCTATTATAAATGTTCTTGAAACTAAAGGATTTATGCAAGAGAGTACTAGAAGAACAACAACTATGCAAGAATGGAACAATCTTGGCAAGGTTGTACAATTTGTGTTTCCACCTACCATTTACATTTGCTAGAAATTTTTCAAAGCATGGTCAATAAATCAATTTGGGTATATCTTGTTTTATTGAATTAGCATGAAAGTGTTTGAAACTTTACTTACAAGCCCACAAAATTTCCTCCATTCATAGCCTTTAGTAATATGATTTCAACTGGAACTTACTTCAGTGAAGAAGAGGTTCTTAGCAATTGATAAAATACCGAATTGATTGATTTAAAAGCTTTCAAGGTATTTCCACAGACATTATTTTATGTTATCTTTGATGATCATATTGTTGGGAACTATTGAGCTTACTGGAATTGTCTCAGTAGCTAGTGTGGCATTGAGAGCTAATGCTTATAGTGCACGCCAATCCAAATATTCCTCACACACTATGATAACCTTATTCCATGAGAAATAGACTCGATCTCTCATGTGATCATACACTTTATGAACATTTCTCAAAACTTATACAATCAATGTACTCATAAATAGTTTAATATGGAAAGTGATGTGTGTCTTTAAGCATGTAGGTCTACAAAAATTAAAAATATGTAGTCTTTAGGGAGGGAAAACTATTAGATGTTCATACATTTCACTAACAAATGTTCATCACTATTATCAAATAGTACTACTCATTTGACTAAGTCCAAGCATAGGTGTTCTTTGATCTTAGAGTAGAGATATTTTTGAACGCTTTCAATTCTATATTCTTTATTGATTTTTCTATTTTTCAAATCAATTTCCTTGATTATATCATGGAGCAAGTGACATAATATGCATTACTCTGTGCCACTATTATTTATTCTCATATTTCTTGACTTGATTGTGAAATATTATTGATACCTAAGCCTACATGTTATCAATAAGGAGTTATGAACCCAAACATTGCAAGGGTTATTAAGGAAATGAACTCTTTTATGAACTTGTTGGTTTGTTGATGTAGGAGCATTCGGTGGTGTAGGGAAATCTCCCATTCCCCAATTTTTTTTTTCATTATTATTCTTTAGTTGTTTTGAGTCCCCGGATGGCACTTAAAGGGGTGTAAGACAATCAAAAGTCAAAAAAGGTGAAAAACAGTCACTTACTATTTTTATGAAATTAGCTTAAATAGGCTTGTATGGAACTAAAGTTTTACCCCAAGGAGTAGAATTGAAAAACATTTCCAATGAAGGAAGAATCATCTCAATACCCTGTATGGTTTGGGAAATATTAAAGTTTTCATCTCAAGAAATTTCTCCAATGCAGCTTGAAAGTCAAATTTGAAAACCTTAGAAGCCTTGAAATGACTCAAAAGTGGATGAAACAATCTCCAATCATTTTGGAATTGTAGACCTCTTTGAGAGCTTTCCAACGATCTATTATAATAGAAAATCAAACACTCGAATCAAAAGTTATGGCATCAAGAAGAAGCACCACCAAAAAGTGAATTTCATTAAAATATCTTCTTATGCAAAACATCAAATGGTGGGACTTTTGACATCAAAACAAAAGGGAAAGTTACACTTTCTATAACATTCTAGGGCGATTATGATCTAAGATGCAATGTAGACTATTAGTGAGGAGACCGTTGAGGAGAAGGTTGGTTCTATGGCGAGCTTGAGTGATTTGAATTTGAACTCAATACCTATAAATCATGGAGACTTTTAGTTTGGTCAGTCTATGGATTTGGGGCTTTCTCATGTTGTTGTTGGGAAGGATAGATTATGCAACGTGGATGTGTTAGTTTTCTCTAGTGGTGTGGCTGGGAAGGACAGGTCATGTGATGAGGATGTGATCAAAGATGCATTTTCTAAGGGAAAGTGTGTGTTTGAGGCCTTCAAGGAGTCTTGTGATGGCTATCCTCCATAGGAATTTCCAAAGGATCTTGGGGGTCATGTGATCATTGGTGATAATGTGCAGGCCCCATTTAGGGAATCATTTGTAGCTAAACTGAGCATTCCCTAGATTGAGCATGCTCCAGTGGGGGTTAGCCAAATGGTAGGGTAGTCATCGTTGTTGGGGAAAAGTTGGGCTGATCTTTTTGCCTCAAAACTTAAGGGAAAAGGCATTGTGTCTAAATCAGTGTCTTCTTCTAACATTGAAGGCAGCTTCGCCCTGTCCATTTCGGATTCTCTTGTTGAAAAAAATATTGCTAGAATGGACTTCTCTCTAGTTGGAAATTTTTTAGGTCCTCAACCTAACATTGAGGAGGTCTGCACTTGGGTTCATAAGAATTGGGCGTTAAAAGGACAGGTTGAAGTTGTAGCTATGGCTAAAGGATTCTTCTCCTTTTCGTTTTCTTGTGATGAAGACCTAAGAGTGGTTTTTCCAAAAGGACCATGGTCCTTTAGGCTTCTTACTCTGATTTTACACCCTTGGGAACCTGGGATTGATCTATGCAAGTTCCTTTTTCATTCAGCCCTTGCATGGGTTAAGTTGCTAAACTTTCCTTTGGAATACTGGGATGAAGAAGTGTTTAAGGTGGTGGCTAACTCTATTGAGTGGTTAGTCTCTATTGATGAGGCCACTCTCTCTAGAAGGGAGCTAGTTGCAGAAATATTTTGTGTCATGATTGACCAAGATGTCATGATGCCTAAAGTCTTTCAACTTAACTCAAAGGTGGGATCCTAAAAGCAACAAATTGTCTTTGAAAATATTCCATTTTCTTGCTTCAAATGTAAAAAACTAGGCCACTGGGCTAATTATTTCCTTGCTAAGGTGGCCCCGCCTAAGGCTATTCCATAGACTAAGGTTTGGAAGGTCAAGGAGGCCAAGGGGACTTCAATTCCTCTAGAATAGGGTGAGTTAACTGCTAGCAACAACTTGAAGGTTGAAGTTAATATTAAAGATCATTCTACCCCTCATCTTGAGGTTGAAAAGGAGTATGCAAAGTCTGTGGAGGAGGTTGTTGGCTAGTCTGTGGATCTAGATGTGGATAATGTTTCAGATACTTTGTAGTCCCCTAAACATACCATTATGGAGCCTTCAGTTGCCCTGTCCCCACACTGGATCATGCATCTAGGCTGGTGGTTAGTGATGGCGCTTTGGTGGTTGCAGATATAGGGAGTAAGGATGAAGAATGTTTTATTCCAGTTCAAGGGGAAGAAAAAAGAAGTCCTATCCTTCTTCTCCTCCTCAATCCCACAAAGGTGTTACCATGAGAATACAAAAAGAAAACTGCGGGTCTGAACAAAGGGGCCAGGGGAGACCTTTGCAGAAAATCAGGGAGAGGGATTGTAAGCAAAATATTGTAGAAGGGGTTAAAAAACCTTCTTCAATCTTTGCTCAAAGAGCATCCCCTCATTGTGCAAATGAAGATTATTTCCTAGAACATCAGGGTGCTGAATAATATGCATAAACAAGACCTCTTGAAGAACTTGATTCGAGACCATAAGCCAAACATTTTGCTGATTCAAGAAATGAAAATGCAAATTGATAAGTTAGAAGCTTTGAAGAATCTCTATTTTAAGGACCGTGGTTTTCATGGGGTTAGCTCTGAGGGAGCCTTAGGTGGAATTGCAACCTTTTGGAATGCTATGCTAATAAAAGGTTTCCCTATTATGGAAGGTTTTAATGATGTGGAGACAAATTTTGTTTTGATTAGGGACTCTTACTCTTGGGTTATATCTAATGTGTATGATCCTAACTTGAAGAGGGCTAGGAAGAAATTATGGGATGAACTTGGGTGTCTTCGACTAAATTTCTTGGAAAGCCCCTAGCTAGTGATGGGAGATTTCAACATTCCTTTATGTGATAATGAGAAAGTGGGTGGTTTGTAGGCCAATCTGGATAGCTGTCTGGATTGAAGAATGTTCATTGATGAGAATGATCTTATTAATGTTAAGATGACTGGGGCTAAGTTTACTTTGTCCAACAGGTGTGTTGGTGTGGATAATACTCAAATTAGGTTAGATAGAGCTTTGATATCAATGTCTTGGTTTGTGGATTCTTCTTGTTCCCTTTCCTCTATTACGAGATGAGGGTCTGACCATTTTCCTATCTCTTTTGTGGTTGATAGGCTTGGGGGTAAGAATCGTTTTCCTTTTCTATTTAAAGATGTGGTTAAGGGATTTGAGGTTTATGGATTGTATTAAGAAATGGTGGAAAGTGAATATTGATGGTAGTGTGATGTTTAGAGTAGCCAAAAAGCTAAATTTTGTAAAAATAAATCTCAAGAAATGGAATAGAGAGTCGTTTGGTCATATTTTTGAATCTAATAGTTTTATTATTCAAAGATTAGATGGAATTCAGGAGACCATTCAAACAAAGGGTTTATTAGAGGACCTCCAGTTGTAAGAGGATTTCCTTTTCACTTAGCTACATGACATCATTGCAATAAAGGAAGATTTCGCGAGACAAATATCCCATGCAATTTGGTTAAAATCTTGGGACCACAACTCCAAATTATTTCATCTTACTACCCTTGACATAAGTCGTTTAATAGAATGTCCCCAGTTTTGGCTGATGGCTCACTGTTGGAGGGTGAGGAGGTTATTAGGAGAGCGACTGCTAACTTCTTCAAGCACCTCCTTAAGGATGATCTTGTGGAGGACCAAAATAGTGTGGAGGCTTCATTTCTATATTATCCCTAATTTAGCTTGAAATGACTTGAATAGGGAGCTCATATCTATACCTTTTTCCTTGGAAGTAAAGGATGCAATCTTTTCTTTTGAGTGAAATAAGGCCCCAGGGCCTGATGGTTTTCCTTTTCTATTCTTTTAGTCATGTTGGGAGACTATTGTAGATGTGATTAATGCCACCAAGGAGTTCTTTGGTTCTAGAAGATTACTTAGAGAGCTAAATGTGACCTTCATTGTCCTGATCCCCAAGTCTACTAATGGTAATATCTTTGGTGAGTATCGTCCAATTAGTTTATGTAACTCTATTTATAAATTTTTTTCAAAGGTGCTTTCCACTAGACTACAAAAGTGCCTTCCAGATCTAATATCTAAACAAAAAAGTGGCTTTGTTAAGGGATGTCATATCCTAGACTCTATTATAAATGTGCATGAACTTGCTCATTCTATTAATACTTCTAAGAATTTAGGTTTCTTCATGAAACTAAACCTTATTAAAGCTTATGATAGGGTAAATTGGAGATTTCCATTGGAGGTTCTGGATGGCTTTGGTTTTTGTTAGAAGTTTCTTCAACTTGTTGATCACCTCATCTCTACTCCATCTTTTGTTGTGCAGGTGAATGGTTCTCCTTCCCCTTTCTTCTAGAGCTCGCGTGGTCTAAGACATGGAGATCCAATCTCTTTTTCACTTTTCATCTTGATGGTAGAGGCTCTTGGTAGAAATATTTGGAGGGATTTATTGACCAAGTCACTAAAGGGCCTTTCTCCTTCTTCTAGAGGTGATTCTATTACCCATCAACAATTTGTTGATGATACTATTCTAATGGGTGAATCCTTTGTCTGTGAAGTCATATTTGTGAAGGGGTTGATTGAGGCTTATGAGAAGGCATCTTGTCAATGGATTAATCTTCCCAAGAGTCAATTTTTTCCTTAAAACACTCCTGAAGCTCTGTAGTTAAAGCTTTCTAGGATTCTTCTGTGCAATAGGGGCAAGCTCCTATCTATTTACTTGGGGCTTCCTTTATGTATCTCTAAGATCTTGGAGTCCTTTAGGTTGGGTTTGTTGGATAAATTCAATAGAAATTTTTTATGTTGGAAAGGGGCACTTCTTAGTTAGGTAGGGAAGATGCAGCTCATCTCTTCTACTGTTCAAAATTTTCCTTTGTATGCAATGAGTCTCTTTAGAATTCCTATCAAATTTGAAGAGAAAATGGAACACATAATGAAAATATTTTTGTGGTCGGGTGTTGAAACCAAAGCTATAATTCCTCTTGTGGCTTGGGATTTGATTTGTAAACCAAAGAAATGGGGTGGGCTTGGCATCAAAATTTTAAAAACTTTCAATAAGGCTCTCTTGTTGAAGAGTTTATGGAGGCTCCTTAATGGGGAAGCAAGATGGGCTTCCTTGGCTAGAAGCAAGATGGGCTTCCCTAGCTAGTAACAAGTATTTTCAAGGCTTAGGGAGATCCTCGAATTTGTTGACTGAGCTGATGATGTTCCTTCTGGTTCTTGATTTTGGAGGAATATTGTTCCATGTAGGGAATTGATTCCTAATGGTGTTAGATGGTTGTTGGATGATGGCACCAAAATTCTCTTTTGAGAGGATTTGTTGTGTTTCTTTAAACCTTTAATCAATCTTCCTTGGGCTCCTCCCCTTATTCCTTTGTGAAAATTTTTCTTTGGAATTAGGGTGGTTGATCATTTTCATAATGAGGAGTGCAAAAAATTCCAAGATTGGGACTCGTCATTGAAGGTTCTAAAGGACTTCCTATGCAATATTTGTATCCCCATTTTCCCTAGGCTAGATAGGGTTCTTTGGTCTCTTTGTGCTAATGGTAAGTTCTCGGTGGCTTCTACCCTTGTTAATTCTCTAGAAAAGCCCAATTGTCTTCCTTTTTGGGGGACTTTATGGAATAAGAAGTTGATTCCCAAGGTAAATGTCTTCTTTTGGTTGCTTATGCAAGGAAAAGTCTTAATGCAAGACAATCTCTATAAAAGAGGATTTTCTATTCCTAATAGATGTGATCTTTGTGAAGCTGATGTTGAGAGTGCTTTCCATATCTCTCTTGGGTGTTATTTTTCCTCTCTTCTTTGGAGCAAATTTCTTAGTCTTTGAAATTTGGATTGGGTCTTCTTGGATTCCCATGATAAATTTGTTGACTAGTGGAAGTTCCCCTCCACCTTTCATGTTCTCTGATGGATTTGGGATATTATGGCCCTGCATATTGTGTGGGGGTTATGGAAAGAGAGAAACAACAAAATATTTCATGATTCTTAGCTAAAAGTTGGAAGTCTTTTCATCGAGCGATTCTAGAGAATTTCACTATTATTGCTTCTAAGTCATCTCATTGTGCCCCTATTGTGTATTTGGCTAGGTATGACCTCTTGGTGATTTCTAATTGGAAGGTCACATCTATTATTTCTATGAATCCTAAGTCCAGTTTAAATGCTAGATTGAGTACTAAGTGGCAACCACCTCCTTCAGGATGGGTTAAAGTTAATTTTTATGGGGCAAAAAAGGGTAACCCTAGGCCTGTAGGATGTGCGGGGGTGTTGAGAAATGAAGATGGTGAATTCTTAGGTGCAATGGAACTCCCATTGGGAAATCAGAAAAATCATTGTGTTAAGGCAGAGCCTGCATTTATAAGCATAAAATATACTATGGACAAAGGTTACTCCAAAATATGGGTCAAAGGTGATTCGTTAAATATGATCAATTATCTTTGTGGTACTCATCGACCTAGTTGGAATGTGGAAAAATTAATTAAAGATACTATAATCATGTTAAGTTCTTGTGAAGAGACCCGCGTATTTCACATTTTCCAAGAAGGAAACTCATTAGTTTATTTTTTTCCCCATTAGGCTGTCAGGTTAAATGAGTATCATGCATGGGAGGAGAGCTATATCCTTATTGAGAAAGAAAGGATATTAATGATAAATTATGGTGTGGGATGAGTTGATGTGGTGGTGGCATTAAATCTTTAGTACCATCTCCTGACTCACATGCTTTGTGGGTTTACTTTGGATTACTGGCATTCGATTGAGTGATTATCATAAGGGTTTTCTTTCTTTGGTATTTGAAGAGATGGGTGGTGATAGAATAAGAATAGATCCACACTCTTGTGTGGGACTAAGGAAGAAAAATAAGCTATGGAAGATTCTCCATCATGGGAATTTCACTCCTTTTTTAGAAAGTTTGCATGGGCATGAACTGAATGCCTCAGCATAATTTTTTTCTTGTTGGTATAATGGTAAGCTTCAAGTAAAGGGCCTGGAAGAGTATGTAAATGAGGATCCAATTGATACTGTGATTGGGATATCGATGGTTGGTCATAAGATTTATAAGGACAAGAAGATAAATGAGGAAGAATTGACCCATTTCTTCAAAGATGATGAGCAAAAAACAATGATCAAGATAGAAAGTTGGGGCTATGAATGCAAGTTCCTCAAGAAGATATGGGTGGATGTTGCGGAGGTGATAATGCACTATGTGACCCTAGAAGGAAGGTTTACTGCTATCCCAGGTCACCATTTCATGCATGGTTTATTTATCTCTTTTCCATTTTTTCTGTTATCTTCCATGGAGGTTTTTGTCTATGCTCATTTAAAAAACAAGAGGGCTTTAGTCCTCCATGAAGGTCTCATTCTTTAAATCATGGAGCATGTTAACACTTTTCTCCCTACCCATGCTATTAAAGGGAAAGGAGAAGATTCTGAATGAATTTTTTGGTTCGTCAAGCTCAGATACTAGCATTTTAGATGAAGAGGAACAGAATGGAGAGGAAGATGATGGTTCCCCATCCTCTATGACTACCTCCTCAAAAAAGAAAAAGAAGGGTAGCCTTAAAAGCAATCGGGTAGCTAAGTTCCTTATTCTTTTTGACGATGAGGATATAGAGGTGGACTCATATGATTCCTCTTCTAGGAATGCGGATTCGGTTGTTGGTCAGGGAGAAGCCAAAGGTCAAGGTAATGAGGAGGGTTTGTAGGAAAATGTGTTGGTTACAAAGGCCAAGGATAAGTCAAGGAGGGCATCCAAAGACATTTCCAAATTGAAGAACTAGGCCTAAATTATTTTTGCAAAGGATTCTAAAGTGATTTGTGAGGAAAAGGTTTATGGTGAAAAGGAGGTGGAAATGGATGACTCCCTAGTTCATATCTTTCCCAATGTGGAGCTAGAAGAAGAGAATAAAGGTCAAGATGAGGAGGATGCTGAGAGGAAGAGTGCAAAGCTGAAGCCTCTAAAGGTAAATCCCCTTTTTCAGGACTTTTCTTATCTCGATGATGATTCTACCTCAATTTTTGAGTTGTTGGACATGGCTAGGGCTAGGGCCATTAGAAATTTTAAGTTACCTAAGTGGAATCTTCAAGAGTTTAATAAGGTTAACATTAAAATAAGGGGTTTGAAGGAGAACATGAAGAATGTTCCAAAAGGCTCAGTGCTAAAAATTCTAATTGAAAGAATTGTGGACCTTGAGGGTTTCATCCATGACTTGAAATCCCTGTGTGAAGAATGATTGGCTAGTTTAGAAGCCAAGATATTGAATATGAATGTAGACATAAAGAAGCTTCTCTATGTGAGCCACATTTTAGTGAATTTTTTTGCAAACTCTTTGGAAGACCTATTTAGAAAGATTAGTGAGCTTAGGGAGGACCAAGTGTATTTTTCTGAACTAATGGAGAAAGAACATTCGACCAAAGGGAAAGGTAAAAAAGGTGTGAAAGATGATGGTAAAGGCCCTATTGTTAGAGGGTCTGCTGAATGGAAAAAGTCCTTGGAAGGTGAGAAGAAAGAGTTGTTGCACATGATTGAAGTGCACGTGAGCCAGGAGCTTGAGGTGGCCAACACCTTAAGTAGTATGAAATAGTGTTTATTTCCTATTGTTTTGTTGTTTTGATGTTGTTGGGTGTTGTTGTTAGTTTATCGTTTTATCTCTCGTACAACACCCTTTTAGTTTTATTATTTTGAGTTCTAGTATTATGTTGGTGACTTATTTTAGTTTCTTTTAAGAAAAATTTTGTATCTTAAGTTATAAATGGTTTAGGGTCCCATCAAAACCTATTTTTCCCATATAATCAAAACATTCTAGGGTAGTTATTAGGTAAAATAAAAGGGTTAAGTGCCTAGGGTTTGTAGAAGGTGGCTCCATTAGTGCAGATTGTGGCTATTAATACTAGATTTTATTTTTAGTGTTGATTTGGATGTAGTGAAGCGAGCCCATGAGGTAGCCTTGTAATTTCTAAATCTATAATTTCATCTTCAAATTTTTTTTAAAAGTGGGTTGTTTTGTATCTTGGATTTTTGTGTTGTTATTTGTTATTGTGTTTTTTATGGGGTTTGGGAAGTGTATCCCTCATCATGTGTAAATCCTAGATATGTATGTTTATATATTATAAATGAATAAGAAAATTTTGTGCACTCATTTTTGCTTTTAAGGTTTTCCAACCTAAAAGGAAAGGGGACAAAATTACACTATTCACTCAAGAACAAGCCCTTGATATTTCAATGCAAAGGAGATTTGAATCTAAAAAAGGTAAGGTTTTAGGTATTGAATGATATCTAATGAGGGGTTCACCACCAAGTGTAAACTTGGAAAATAAAATGTTGGCAAACATATTGTGTTATGCAAAAATGTACTAAATGACCTAAAAATATGAGCAAATGGTAATGAAAAGATATGAAACAGAAAGTGTACACTTGGAAATGTGTTGAAGGATGGAAATACTATTGATTCTAAAATTTTGGCCCATGGTGACTCATTCACCAATTTGGACAAACTAGTCCTAGATCGGGGTTTCTACACAGGGACAGGTTTCTCGAGAAAGGGTATCTGAAACTGCAAAAATCTTAAAATTGACCAAAAATGGGACTTGTTGATGTGTTTTTTATGCACTTTCTCAACACAGGTAGCACATGAATGCACTATCTCTTTTGAAAGGTAATCTCCAACAACAATTTTCTGAAAATTACCCCAAGGTTTCTCAAGTGTCAGGTCATGACATGCTTGGAATATCTCAGTTGTTTCATGTGATTTGCTAGTAATCACAGGGCAGACTTATAGATGAGTTAAAAAGCATGGGAAGTTAGGTCTAAAAATAGAGTTCCAAGGTGAATAAATTGATGTGCAAGTGTTATAGGTTCAAAACAACAGTCTAGAAATCTTATTTCAACTTCAAATTTGGATTTACAATGTGCAATGAACCCTGCCTAAGGTCATTATAAAAAAAGGTCAAAAGGGTAGGGAAGAGACGAAGTTCCTAGACCTGAAACTTGTGAATGAACAATGATCATGGAGGCTACTATAGTAGACAGGTATGTGCAAGATCATCATGGAAAAAACAAGCCCTTAAGTGGCAAAAAATTTAGAAAAATGTTCGAACTTGATTTAAAAATTTGAATAAGTTATCTATATTATTTCAAAAATATGTAACAATAAAATTTGTAGAAAATTCAATTTATTTTCTAAACTACTAGGTTTATTTAAAAATAAAAAAATCTATTTATGAAAATTTGAAATTTCAATGCAATAGTACTTAAATTTCAGTGGAAAAATAAGTAAGTAGGTGTCTCTAACCACCCTAACCATAATAAAATGATAATATTTTTTTTATAAGATTTTATATATAAGTAGAGGACTCATGTCCGAATGTGATGCATATTTTTTTTATAAATTTTTTTCCAAGTAAATAATTAATTATGATTTTTTATTACAAATTTTAAAAATATAAAACTCATATGTCCCACCACCTTAACTTGGTCAAACTTCATGAAATTTAATTTTTCTTTTTAATCCTATAGTATGTGAAGCATAGAATGTGATGCATGTTTCAGATTCAAAAAATGTGATACCATTTGAAAGTTATAGATGTTTTTCAATCAACCTATCGATCAGGACTTTAATCATAATTCTAATAGAAAATAAATAATAATTATTTATTAAATTCAAATTAAAGCATAATTTATATTGGTGGAAAGCCAAGAATCTCCTCTAAAAACTGTTTTTGTTTCATCAAATTTGGATTAAAAAATTTTTGTCAGCCACATACCCTACAAATACCCATAATATTGCCACTTTTTGGCCCATCATGATCCTGCACATACCTAGACAAACTCCCTAAATTGGGTTTTTCTTGGCCAAGAAGAACCTACAGTTACACAAAACCAGCACAATCTTCTAAGGAATGCATATTTTCAGATTGCATACACACATCATGAACATACAATTGAACTAAGTTGCAACAATGAAGTAAGGAAGCTCAGACTAGCTTTGGAAATTGATTCATCATCAACAAACCACAAAAAGTATGAGTTGAAAATTCAAAAAATACATTAACAACAAACACCATTATTGTTTCCATTCAAGAAACTAACAACTAAACTAATAGGGAAGTAGAACCAAGCATGCATAATGAAGAAACACAAGAGAACCATTCATAAATCATGCAATGTAGCTCTCTATTGCTACATAATGCCTTTACACCAGCTCTCCAACCATTTACAAATGAGGGGCAAGGTCGTATTTATAGTTTTCCAAATCCAAAATGAATGGCTAGGATTAATTTGCATTGTGTGGCCCAAATTGATTACAAGTTAGGGTTTCACCTACCCCCCAATATTCAACAATTTAAAATACAACTTTTGTCTCATTCTTATTTTGTCTTTTAGTGCCTAGGTGCTCTAGCATTTTGTGATTTAGATAATTTCCCTTTTCTATTGCAGCTAAGAATGCATGAAGGCTTCCCTCCTACCCCTGATGGATTCTTAGTGCCCTTCAGTCATTCAAGTGTAACTTGTTCATAGATTTTCATTATTGTAGAAAATGGATTGGTTGCATCCTAATCTTGTAGGACAACCACAAATGGATCATGATCCCTTGATGAAGAATAAGAAAAATTCTCCTTGCTCTAGACTTTGATGGTAAGCCCTTTTTTTTCTTGGTACTAACTTCCTTGGCATGATATTATCAACTCGCTAGTTATACTTGATGAGTTTTAAGTGCATCACTTGTGAATTAGGGTCTCACTAGGCCCCACCCTATAGGTGATCTTTAGTTAACTTAGTAAACAGTATGTGATTCCCCATTCATCTCCAACTTTGGAAAACAACCCCTCTTGTCTTAGGTTATGCAAGCACTTCCTTGGCACTTGATATTCATCTAGACTTGTAGAATTCAAAGTACTTCCTTTGGTTTTCGGCTTTAGATATATCTTGTGTGAGGGAATCCTTCCCATTATGACCTGACTCATTGTTTCATATGGGTATCCTCTGAAAACTAATGATTGTATACCCTCCCTCACAATGTTAGACCTACAAGTAGCATTCATAACAGATAATTATAGCATAACTAAATCATTTTCATTCATAGAATACTTCTTTCTTCAATTCCTATGACCGTAAAGGAGGGTTTCAAGCCCAATATTTGAAATTAATAAAGAGGAAGATAGGATGAGATCATTGGTTAAAATCCCTTTCAAGCTGTGTTCTCTTTTTTCCCTCAAGTATTGCTAATGACAGTTTTATTTATCCCCATTAAAGACACAGAGTTTGAATCACCAAGTGAGAATCTATCACCCACTAAGTGAAATGAAGGCCCTTGTTCAGATACTAATGGAGACTCCTATAATACTCCCTCAATAGAAGTTGTCTAAATGAAGTGTGGAAGCATCACCGAGCCATCAAACTTATAAAGGTAGCTACCCTCATGGCGCCATATGTACATGAGACTCCCATCCAACATGGAATTGCAGGAAAATAGAGATAACCAAAGCTAAAGTTGCATTGCCTCAGGCTTAGGTGAGTAAAACGCCATTTCCTGCCATAACCAGGTCCTCCAAAACCCATGACTGCATATTTTTTACCATCAATAGCCCAAAGGATGGCCAACATCCTCAAATTCCCTTGATAGATTCATGATTCAAGCCTTGGGATTGTCACCAAGATGTTTCAACTATTATGATGCTCCTTTACATACTCAGCTTAAACATTACTAGTGACTCATAACATCCTTTGTAATTCACTTGTTGTGCTGGGCACTGGGACCATGGTGAGGTAAGCATCCAAAGTGGCAAATGTCACCTAGAAGATAGGATAGGAAGTATATTCCTTAAGCATGGACGCTAGAGAGGCGAGACCCACATGGTGAAAAGCACATCACATGGCATTTTATAGTGCATCATCCCCTAGTTATTGTTTGTCCTTTGTCATCATAGCCACTTCTCTTTCTTCCCACAAGAACATTTGCAAAGAAAATTTACCATGGTTTAAGTAGAGCATGATTAAACCATCAGTACACGGAGGGGAGGATCCCAACATAATGCCAAAGGATGATAAAATGCCATTGCTAAATTTCCAAATCATTTTAAATAGTCTCTGTAATAAATATTCCATATCAAGTGATATCATTCCCTTTCAACGTTCTAATACTACTTGTGGGAACCTTGATCTTTGGGACTGCCCATGGGATGAGGGTGAGAATAGGAGGAGGTAGGGAGATGGTGCAAGGAGGCCATTATTAATGACTTATAGAAAAATAACTTCACTAGTGTCAGGTCCCATGTTGGAAGTTGTCATCGAGCTAAGGATTTCGGGGTGCCATGGTTAGAATGTGGTGGGAGCAACAACTTAAGGTGGAGGGACATACGATTAATCTACCCCATGGGTCACCATACTTTCTTCTTTGTCTCATGGTCTAGCACCATCTAGCCTATTTTTTATTTTTGTTCGTTCCAAATGTGATAGCAAGTATAGTGAAGTTGGTCATCCTCCCCAAACATATCCATTATTGTGCTAGCTTCATAAATCATGGACAAGACCTTTATTCAAAGTAGCCATCAACAAAAAACCATCCTAATCACTTCTCCACCTATCGAGCCTCTCCCTACTGTATGGTCATATGCCAAAGGTAACTTGATTTTGAACTAAAACACAATAGACCAATCTAAAACCATCTTGTCACTTTTCTAAAGCTTGCGCACTTGGCTAACGGCTTCTAAGGAACATTTGATCCCAAGGGCATGGGACAAACACATGAGATAGCCACCTATGGATGTCATTAGATAATAGATTATGGGTAAGGGGGCCTAGAAACATATAAAATCCACCTTGCATTAGGAAGTAGCCAGACAAGGAGTATGCGCCTTGCTAGTGGTCATAATGAAAAACTACATCAAAATGACATTATGACCGTTGGGTTCCGCATTAACAATTTCTGTCAGGAAAAAGAAGGCAGGTGGTAGCTATTATATTGTCATTCAATGATGACCAATGCTAAGTAGAGCCCCACATACAATGGCCCAACAAAGCTCAAGATGGGACCATCACTTTAGTTTTCTCATGATGCATCTTATAAGTCTACAATTTACCAGTTGTTTGTATGCTTGCAATCCAACCTACTACCTTTCATGCTAGATTTACCTTCACACCTCCCTCATTCACTCATGCAACCCATAGCTTCTTATTGTAGGGGCCAATCCCATTGAGAGACTCCATCTGGCCACCTCTATTATTGTGACCTGAGCTAGTTGTTTCTTACACATTCAGATCTTCTGCAGATCCCACCCTCGGTTATTTATCTATTAATTTCCATAATTTGATGATTTTAAATTTAACACTATGTTGGCTCCTCAATGATCTTTGGAGGCTGATGATAAATGCATCTTATGGGACGGCTATGTGATTTGTAGACCTCGCAGAGGAGAAAGCCATCAGAGATGACGATGTGGGCCACCATGTTAAGGATGCCATTTGAGAACAATGGGTCATTGACAACTCTTTGCGTGGTAAGTCCCACAAAATAGATGTCCTTCCTCCTTCATTGCTGGAATTTTCTAAAAAGAGCATGCAAGTAGCAATGGCTTAATGATTTTGTAGAATATAGCCTAATGTTGGTGGCATAAATAAAGCTTTGTAGTTGCCATGGAATCCCTCTTAGAAATCCTTCAGCGTAGTCTTTGTATCTTTTGAATTTCGGGTGAAAGATGGCGGAGTACCAACATCGAAAAGCCATTATAGTGAGGGTGAGGATGGATAGATTTAGACACAATTGCACTCGCATCATAGCAAGTCATTCCATGAATGCACAACAAAGTTTATTGTGGGTTCTGCACATGAGAATTTCACAGAGAGAGGCATTCAAAAAGACATCCCATGAAGGCCATGGGTGACAAATGATGACCTGCACCATAGTGAAATCCATGTGCTAGCCTCTGCAACTAAATCCGCCAACTCCATAGATGGTGTCAATGATCTCCTTAGTCATTTTGCTCTGTACTCCTTGTCTAGCTTTGTCCACTGATATGATAATGATCTCCCTAATGCTTTGTGATTATGAAATTTGATTCATGATGCCCATGAGATTGCCTTGATGGTCCCATGATTCTCATCTCACTGTCATCATGGCATTTTCTAGTTTGAACAACATATAGGCCCTTTGGTTCCTTGTTATTCTTTCCCTTCTAAATATATGAAGAGTATGTGTTTCCTTAAATTATTATTACCCCCAATCCCCTATAAGGAAAGCTTAGGTGCAGAAAAAACTCTCCTAAAGCCAAAACCTCAAGGAAGAATGCATAGGTGACTTTAAATTTTTCAATTATAGTCCAATAAGACACATTTGAAAAGAATAATAGAAAAGAGAAATGATCACTTACACAATTGGACACCAGATTTATGTGGGAAAACCCTTATGGGAGAAAAACCCACCACACCAAGAAAAGCCTCTTTGTATTACAATAAAGAAAATTACATACAGAGATTAGACTTAACTTTCTGATGTCAATTTACAACAACAACATTCACTAATCAAAATTGTATAGAACATTAATGTTAGAATGCTCTTCAAATTGAATTCATTCACAATGATCAAATCATCTTCAATCAAGCAACTCTACACCATCAAACTGTTCACCATTGTCGACCATTACAAAAGGTCATCCATTCCCTCACAACCTATTTGTTTTCCACAATATAATAGTCACAACTATTCAACTTCCAATGGTTATCATTCTACTTTTCTGATTGGTCCAAAATAGACCACGTTGAATAGTCATTCGGTCAAACATTCAAACAGGATCGCATGTTGGTGAGACACTAGACTGTGCCTCCTTGATGCCAAAATGCCTGATCACTAAACCATCGGCATGACTATCACTATTGACAACACTCTGAGAAGTCATATAGATCTTCCAAGTCTTCCTTATGTCACAAAGAATACCAACTATTATCGACTGGAGTCACCACCATTGGCAAGAGTCACATTGAATGCAAAACCATTAGCCAGACTCACTCCATCGGCAAGACTTCTCACTGATGTCCATTGCAGAACCATTGGAAAGACCATCACTGTCGCTAAGACTTACACTAATGTTCAACTCATGTTTTTCTATTGACAAGAGGCCATTCCAAATACACCTGCTTCTTGGTGAGAGAAACATCATCGCTAAGAGTTAAGACCGAATGCACCTATCTATCGGTGAGACCAATAGTATTGGCAAGAGATCATACCGAAAGAAAACTTGTCGGTGAGACCACAATCATCGGCAGGAGATCATATCGAATGCAAAACTGTCAGTGAGACCAACACTATCAGTTAGACTCTTATTGAGCCTTCATGTCACCCCGATGACTATGTGTGTAAAACTGTCAGTGAGACATACTCTATTGGAATGAGTCACTCTGAAGGTTCATGCCTCTCCCTGATAATCACTAGGAATCAACCCATCAGCAAGAGGTCTGCCCAAACATAAAGAGATAGGAATTTCATAGTGATAGACATGTCTTGCCGATGACTCTTGTTGGCAAGATAGAACCAAAGGCTCAGTGACTTTGAGCTTTTGAACACAACTGCTGGTCGGTAAGACATTTAGAGGGTCTCACTGATTTTTCTCTTTCATGAGTTTCATGTCAATAAGTTTGAGGCACATTTTCCAGTAATCTCCCACTTGACAAAGATCTTACTGACACCTCCATAGCACAACAAAACTATTCAGATTCATGGGCACTAAGGCCCATTGAACTGGCACACCACCTAAACTTGTTTGTGCTCACTGGTTTCATCAATGCATCTGCAACATTTTCTAGAGTATCCATTTTTTCTAAAGAGACCTTTGTATCCTCCACCATATCTCGTACAAAATGATACTGCACATCAATATGTTTCATCCTAGCATGCAAAGTAGAATTTTTTGCCAAAAAAATAGCTCTCTGACTATCATAGTAAATTGTAATTTTCCTTGCATCAAACCCAATGTTAGAACACAAACGTTTTAACTAGATTGCTTCTTTGCAGGTGTGTGTTGTTGCCATGTATTTTTCCTCTGTAGTGGAAAAAGTGACTATAGCTTGCTGCTTACTCATCCAACTAATTTCACCACCATTCATCATGAAAATATATCCACTGGCGGATCTTATGCTATCAATGTCCCCTACCCAATCAAGCCTCAAATGTTGAGAGTCCTCTGTGATTCAACCAAATTTCCATGGAAACACAAAGCATATTCTAAAGTGCCCTTTAGATATCTGAACACTCTTTTCACAGCATCCTAGTGTGTCCTTCCACAATTTTCCATAAAATGACTAAGTACTCCCACTGCTTGGGCAATGTCTGGCCTTGTACAGACCATTGGATATATTAAATTGCCAATTACACTAGCATAAGGCACTCTGGTCATGTCCTCCATTTTAGTAGGATATTTTGGATAGTCTTCAACAGATAGCTTCATTCCCTGCAAAACTGGAACAACTAGCTGCTTGCACTCAGTCATACAAAATCTCTCTAGAATAGTATTAATATACTTACTCTAGCTGAGCCAAAGTTTTCTACTCTTCTTGTCCCTGGTTATTTCCATTCCTAGAATATACCTGGCTGGACCAAGATCTTTCATTTCAAACTTTGTAGACAACTAAGATTTTAGATAAGAAATCATTAACTTACTATTGCCTATGAACAACATATCATCAACATAGAGAGCAATAATAAGAATGCGGTCATTTTAAGCTTTGAAGTACACACAGTGACCAGATTTTAATCTTACAAATCCCAATGACAAAAAAAACGTGTCAAACTTTTGGTACCACATTCTAGGAGATTGTTTTAATCCATAAAAATATTTTTTCAACTTGCAAACCAGATTTTCTTTACCTTTTTCCACAAAGTGCTTAGGCTGGGACATATTAATTTCTTCTTCAAGGTCACCATGAAGAAATGTTGTCTTCACATCCATCTATTCAATCTCTAAGTCATACGCTACTACAAGTGACAAAATAAATTTGATAGATGTCAGCTTAGCTATAGGAGAAAAAATTTATCCATAATCAATTCCCTCTACCTGGGAATACCCCTTCGCAACCAACCTCGCCTTATACTTTTCCACACTGGCATCTAGACCTATTTTCTTTTTAAATACCCATTTGCAGCCAACAACTTTTCTGCCTTCAGGAAAGGGCACCAAACTCCAAGTATCATTATTTTCTAATGATGCCATTTCTTCATTCATGGCTTCTAACCAAGAGTTTGAATCAGACATTCTAAATGCCTCTTTCACAGTCCTAGGCTCATCAGTGCTAGAAATTAAAGCATAGGCACAAGTAGTATCTAACAAAGAAAACCCATACCTATCAGGTTGCTTTCCTTCACGTGTTGACCTCCTCATAGGTTGAGGCTGAGGTTGATCTTCTTCTTCAGAAATCTTAGAACTACTTGAGCTCTCCTCTATTTTAGATACATTTTGAATTTTCAATTCCTCTTTATCTGGTGTCAGAGGAATTTCAACTACATCCTTTTTATCTTCTGATTTTTTCTTTGACTGCAGATCCAAAGTAGAAGGCTTCAACTCATTAAAAATGACACTTCTGCTATATAGAACCTTCTCCTTATCAAGATTCCAAAGCTTGTATCCTTTTATGCCAACACTATAACCAATAAAAATACATTTAACAGCCTTGTTTTCCAATTTAGACCTTTTTTCATTTGGCACATATGCATATGCCTCATAGCCAGAGACATGAATGTGTCTTAGAGAGGGCTTCTTTCCAGACCATGCTTCCAAAGGTGTTTTCTCAACAAGAGAGGAATTAGGAGAACAGTTTATTAAGTAACATGCTATTGCAATTACCTCTGCCCAAAACTTCTCCTCCAAGCTAGCACTACTCAGCATACTTCATGCTCTTTCCATCACTGTCTTGTTGAACCTTTCAGCAACTCCATTTTGTTGCGAAGTGTAGGGCGTAGTTTTATGTCTTTTCATCCCAGGATCTTTATAGTACCTTTCAAACTCATCAAAACAAAATTCATTGCCATTGTCAGTCCTTCAACATTTTATTTTTCTTCCAGTCTGATTTTCCACAAGGTTTTTAAATTCCTTAAAATGACTCAACACTTCCGATTTACTTTTCAAAAAATGAACAAATGCCCTTCTTGAATAATCATCAATGAATGATACATAATATCTTGATTTAGACAAAGAAGGTACATTTACTGGACCAAAAACATTAGAATGTATGTAATCAAGTAAACTAGAAGATTTATGAGGACTGGAGTGAAATGAAACATGGTGTTGTTTACCATATATACAATGTTCAAAAAAGTTGAATTCAAGGTTACAATCATCAAGCCCTTCAACCAGGTTTTTATTTTTCAAGGTTTTTAAACCTTTTTCTCCAATGTGGCCTAGCCTATGATGCCAAAGCATAGTCTTTTCTACTAGAAGTTTAACTTCCATAGAGTTTGCACTATCAGGAACCTTTTTCTCCTTTTCTCCATGAGTAGCCTTGTATGAATTTGTAGAGACGCTATTGCATTGCATAGTAAGTGCATCCATCTTATAGAAGGTACCAATACGAGCACCCCTAGCTAGCACCATTGAGCCTCTAGTCATCTTGTAGCCATTTCTAGAGAATGAGATCTATACTCCAACATCATTCAACTTACAAACAGAAAGTAAATTTTGAACTAGACCTGGTATATGCATTGCATCATTGATTCCCTTCACTCTTCCATTAGGGAACTAAATTCTGACTCTTCCACGACCAACTATTTATAGAGATGAATCACTTGCTAAATACACTCTTCCACCATCGTATTTTTCATACTTAGTGAACCAATGTCTATGAGATGTCATGTGGAAAGATGCTCCAAAATCAATCAACTAGACATCATCAGATGCCTGAGTTGTCGAGGTTGCAATGAAGGCATCTACATCACTTTGAGAAGAATCATTGTCAAAAAAATTCTTCTTCTTTTTATCCTCTTTGTAATCCTTTCAGACATGACTAGGCTGCCCACAATTCTAGCACTTCACCTTGGAATTCTTGCCAGGAGACTTTGATCTCCCCTCTGATTTGGATTTGGACAAGTCTTGTGCTTCTTCTTGCCTTTTTATTTTGCTCTTCCTCTAATAGCAAGAGCCTCCTTCCCCATCTCAAAAGATTTTCTTCTCATCTCTTCTGATAATAAAGAAGCAACAACATCTTCCATTTTAAAGGAGAACGTCGTACTCCCAATAGCCATCACCAAGTGACCCCAAGAATCCAACAAAGAACATAACAATAGCATACATCGATCTTCTTCATCAATCTTCACACCTACAGATGCTAACTGAGAAATCAACATGTTGAAAGCATTCAAATGATTAGCAACAGACGCCCCTTCCTGAATTTTCAAAGAGTACAAATTCTTCCTCAAGAACAACTTATTCACCAAGGACTTGCCCTGATAAATAGCTCCCAATATTTTCCACAAAGAGGATGCTGTCTTTTCTTCATGACCATTTAGAAGAAGAGAGTTTGCTAAACAGAGCCTTATCAGCCCCTTTGATTTTCGATTTGCAAGGTCCCAATCCTCTTGCTTCATGCTTGTAGGCTTTGTTCCAGACACAACAAGCCAAAGATCATGGTCAACTAATAGATCTTCCTTTTTAAGTTTCCACAACTCAAAATTGCTGCCATTCAATTTCTCAATTTCAATCTTTCTTGACATGCTTTCCATCTTAATCTGTAATTCAAATTATAAGACTTCTACAAGACTCCCATTGAATAGAATTGACACAAAAAACCCAATATACCCACAAGGATAACACAACTGGCTAGGATTTGATACCACTTATAAGGAAAGCTTAGTTGTGGAATAAACTCTCCTAATGCTAAAACCTTAGGGAAGAATGTAAAGGTGACTTTAAATTTTTCAATTACAGTCCAATAAGATACACTTGAAAAGAATAACATAAAAGAGAAATGATCACTTACATAATTGGACACCAGATTTATGTGGGAAAACCCTTATGGGAGAAAAACCCACCACACCAAGAAAAGCTTCTTTGTATTATAGTAAAGAAAGTTACATACAAAGATCAAACTTAACTTTTTTGATGTAAATTTACAACAACATTCACTGATCAAACTTGTACAAAACATTAATGTTACAATGCTCTTTGAATTGAATTCATTCACACTGATCAAATCGTGTTCAATCGAGCAACTCTACACCATCAAAATGTTCACCATTTTTGACCATTACAGAGGGCCATCCATTCCCTCACAACTTGTTTGTTTTCCACACCAAAATAATCACAACTGTTCAACTTCAATTGCTTCTCATTCCACTTTTTTGATTGGTCCAAAATAGACCACGTCGGATAGTCATTTGGTCAAATGTTCAAACAAAATCACATGTCGGTGAGATACTAGACCATGTCTCCCTGATGCCAAAATGCCTAATCATAGAACCATCAGCATGACTATCGCTATTGGTAACACCCTGAGAAGTCATACAGATCTTCCAAGTCTTCTCAATGTCACAAAGAATACTAACTATTATCGGAAGGAGTCACCACCTTCGACAAGAGTCATATTGAATGCAAAACCATCGGCTAGACTCACTCCATCAGCAAGAATTCTCACCAATGTCCATTGCAGAACCATCAACAAGGCAATTGCTATCGCTAATACTTCACATTGATGTTCAACTCATGTTGCTCTATTGGCAAGAGGTCATATTGAATTCACCTGCCTATTGGCGAGAGAAACATCATTGCTAAGAGTTCATACCAAATGCACCTATCTATCGGCGAGACCAACAGTATCGGTGAGAGATCATACCAAAAGAAAAATTTTCGGCAAGACCACAGTCATTGGCAGGAGATCATACCGAATACAAAAATTTCGGCAAGACCAACACTATTGGTTAGACTCTTATCGAGCCTTCATGTCACCCCAATGACTACGTGTGTAAAATAATCGGTGAGACATACTGTGTCAGAATTAGTCACTCTAAAGGTTCATGCCTCTCCCTGATACCACTTGTCACCAAGAGTCTCCCTGATAATCACCAGGAATCAACTCGTTGGAAAGAGGTCTGCCCGAATGGAAAGAGATAGGAATTTCATAGCAATAGAAATGTCTTTCCAATGACTCCCATCGATAAGATAGAACCAAAGTCTTAGTGACTTTGAACTTTTGAACACAACTACTAGTTGATAAGACATTCAGAGGGTCTCACCACTTTTTCTCTTTCAAGAGTTTCATGTCAGAAGGTTTGAGGCACATTTTCCAACATCCCCTTGGGATTTCTTCAAACATTTGGGGAGATCAAATGTGAATGTCATTTGGGGAGCAACCAAGTTAATGCATGTAGGCGGGACATATGGGGTGTCGAAAGGTAGCACATGATAGACGCTAAAGAAATGGTCATGGCACAAATAGAAGCCCACGTAGCAGCCCTCGTCTAGTTGGCCATCATTTAAGGGAATGCAAGGTAATGCATACAGATAACAACTAGCAGCTGGTTGTTCAAAGGGTGTCATTGAGGAAGTGACAATAGACTAGGTGAGGCCTGTGGTAATTAAATAGTGCTAGTGGGTCACGAGCCTACATGGTGGAGAGAGAGTGAAGGTTTTCCATTGTGAACAATGTTGGGGTGACAGTGGCCCACGAAGGCGGACCCATCAATGAGCTTGGAATGAATAGAGCCTAGTCATTAGGTGACAAAGGTCGCGTAGGGACAAACCGTGCATGAGGACCCACAAACATTTGGACTTGGAAATTTTTGATGCAACGAGGTTAGTTGGTTTCATGACAATGATGATGATAGAAGGACCAACTATAGAGCCTACCATACATGTAGATGTCAAGGGTTGTCCACTGTGATAATGGTGAAATGGGAATGAAGTATCGCTTAGGTTGACCTGCAACTGTGGATCCATGAAACATGAAGGATGCAGTGGAAAACATGGGAGAAGGGTCCACACAACGAGTAGACATCGAGGCTCAACTATAGGAAAATGATGGAGCACAATGACCAATGATAGAGGGAAACCTACGAACATGGGTCTACAAGGGTCAACAAATACTAAATGAAAAGCAAACAGAAGCTCACCAAAACTAGCCCACAAGGGTGAATGACTTGGTGAAATTTAGGTTGGTGATTTTGGCCAATATGAAATTGACCATTTTAAGGCTCATGGCCAAATTAGGCTGGGAAATGGGGCACACAAAATGAGATGAGTTCAAAATGACCCAACCTGAGCAAAGGAGGGGGGGTCGATGCCCTCAGAAGGGCGGTTGTGCAAAACATGCACAACAAATGGTGATTCGCTGGGGAAATTCTCTATAGCATTTCAATGAAAAATTGGAATCATGAACCTAGAATATTTGGTTAGGATCTCCATGCTAAGGAAAACAACCCAAACGCTCAACCAAAGGATCAAAACCACTAGTCAACTGAACCTTCAACATGCTAAAAATCCAAGTATGTGCAACTGTGTTAATTCCCATCCTTCAGTTGCTATAGGAATCTAGGCTTTGTCACGTAAAGTTACATATTTTATTGTAACTTTAAAAGCATCCATGACATTTCCTTGCTACCAATCAGGGTCTATAGCCTCGATGAGGTTGTTACTATGATTCTCTTGAGCATTTCTCTATTACTGGTGGAAATCCATAGCTCCGATAGAGTTGCTTGGATTCCCATGAAAATTTGAATATTATTTCTCTTTATTTTCAATGCTTTATGTTCTTTTCTTTCTTTTTATTTTCTCTTTTCAACTGTTTTATTTCAACCCGAAAGCAGAGAAGCTCGCACTTAGGGCTGAGAATCATAGTCGTGTTGAAGTAGAAGTTTAGATTTTTCACTTAACTAGACTTCACAAAGGACCTACGACAACCTTTAGATTCTTAAAATGTGTGAGAGATATAATATTTCAAAATACCTTAGGAATGAGACCAACCAATAGCTTATACTCTTTTAATCAAATGCCCAGATCGCTTGACACTAACCGAAGATCCTCACCGTCCACTCTAAAAACTTGATTAGAGTTTGATGAAGGAATATTTAGAACAACCCTAGGAAATAAGAATGGTTGTTGTGCACATGAATAGGCCCAACCAAAAGTAAGGGGGCCCCAGTCAAAGCAATAGTAAAGTGGAAGAAAAACAAAAAGCAAGTGGGAAGCAAATGGAAAGAAAACACCTAAAATAACCAGAGTAGGAAAGTGGAATGAAACTAAACCAAAGGAACTACCCTAAAGAAAACTAACCTCCAACAAACCAACTAACCTAACAAAAGCAGGAAAGTGAGATATATATGAAACCCATACTACCCAAAAAAGACTATGTACAAAGATATTTACAAAGCACTGCATTTAGGAAAGGCATACCAACTTTCATTCCCATTTAGTTTCATAATGCATCCACAAGAAGATGGGAAGTAGTTATAGTCCTTAACCATGCAGACTCATCCTTATATTCAAAAAAGGGAATTTATTATCACAACATTCATATTTAATCGCATGGTTAGGGAAAATCAACAATTGAGGAAGTTCATTAAACCCATGGTTAATCCATAAACACATTCATCTCTACTCATTCCCATAATTAAAATTATAAGTGAAGCTATGAGAATTAACAGGGGAAAGGAAGGATAGAACTTGGATGTCGTCACATGGAGGAGAGAATGTTTGACAGTCTAGAGTGAGCACTGCATTGTCGATCATTGCATCAACAACCTCGGGTGAACGCATTGGAGGATGGGACATTTCTGATCTTGGGCATAGATAGGGCTAGGAGAATGAGACTACTAGAAAATATTCCAAGTATTGTTTGTGCAGGATCCACAACCTCCAATAGCTATTCCTCAAGGAGAAACACTTCATCTAGGTGATTAGCTACAAATTTGGTATCTACTTGGTTGCTATCCTTAGATGGCAGCATGTTGTCCCACTTCCTTTCCTAGGTGTCAACCTTATTTTTTCCATGTTCAATTTCATGGGATGATGACATGCATGGATCTATCCTACTGGATCCATCCAAATGTGAAGGAGGATCAACATTGATCAAGGTAGAAGGACCTTCAATTGTATCTTGTAGTTGACTGGGTGCATCATCTCTGTTGGTAGCTATCAAAACACCTCCACCTTTATCCTCCTCTTTTTTCATTTCATGCATCTCACTAGGATGTTTAGTCATTTCTTCTTGGTCACTATCATTGTAAATGGAGGAACCCTTTCCCATTCCAGAGGTTCCAATGTTTCACCAATGGGTGGTTGAAGTGGTTTGTCTTCATCGTTGTTAACCTCTGGGACATACACTTCCTCCGTGTGGGTAAACCTCCACAATATAGCTCGTAATGGAAAGAAGTCATCAATTTATGGCACCTCATGAAGGGGATCAAAATATACTACACAATTTACCTCCAAGGACTCGCCATATATACAAATGCTCTTCGAGAGGAAGAAATTCCTGATGACTAGTGGACAACATTCTTGTGTGTTCTACCCCATTACTTGGAGACTTGGGGCTGCATTCTTCCTCTTCTATTGTTGTCTAAATATCCTCGTATGGGATTCCTCCATCCAAGTTGCCACTTGGCTTTGGCTCTTGATTCTCACATTCCATCCTTGAAGCAGCTGTAGGGAGTGGTGCATTTTGCTTCTTCACTTGTTCTTTAACTTGTTTGATGGCATCTTGGCATAGTTCACAAGTGAACTTCGAGTGCGATGAATCATGAAGTTTGCACCAATTCAAGAGTAGAAAAACCTCCAAATCCACTTGACATCTCAGCTTAGATCAATCTTTGCTAATTTGGAGATGAGTTGGTTTTATCTTTCCAATATTGGACCTTCATCATCACTTGAGAAGGAAGTTTGATGGTGAAATTCATGACTTGTGGTTGTTCCCACTCCTCCAAATCCACATTTTTCGATGCTTGATCACTGCCATTGTAGATGGAGAGGTCCTCTAATCTGATTTCACTTATGCTTGCATTAAGATTTTCTATTGTCCTAGGACTTTCAGCCTCTTCCTCGTTTTGTTCTTCATCATTTGCATTGGATGTCCTAGTGTATTTTGTTACAAACTTGGTTGATTCATCACCAACTACCAATGGATCCTCATCATGAGTGGAGGATGACCTTTTATTAACAGAGGGAAAACTTTCTGATTTCTTTCTAGTTGAACTTTCATCAAGACCTTTTGCTGCCCCAATGAAATCAGCTCCTTCCCCTTGACTTCCAACCTTAGTGTCTATTGTCCTAGCACTAACTTGTGTGAAATTCCTCAACCCAACTTGAATATGCTACCCTCCAAATGTTTACAACCTTCTTGTCTCATGGGATGACTCCCCATCATTAGGAGTTGGTTGCTTTGTCTTGTTCAAACTACCCTTGACATGAGTGATAATGTTTTCACATGAAGAACAAGTGAATTCTAAATGTAGTTCATTGTGGAATTTGCACCAACTAGACATCAATACCTCTTCCAAATTTGTTCCATCTTCACTACCCAAAAATTCTTGGATCAACTCCTTGAATGCCTTAGCTGCCATGGTTGTCAACTCTTCTTCTGGATCTACAAGAAACAAGGGTTGATATAATTCCCAAAAGGGAATCTCTCCCTGCAAGACTCTTTCAATCCTTCTCAAGAATGTTAGACACCCCAACTCACTGTGTTTGTGTGTGCCACGAATCTGACATTTTCTTTCCAATGCAAATTGCTGCAATGGTCTCTTCAATATCTTCTTTAAATTTTCATATAGCTGAGTGGTGTTGATCTATACATGTTGCTCCATTTCAACTTAGCATTTGTTTTCCTTTAGAATTTTTTGATTTTAAGTTTGAGCATTAAAAGAGATCTCCTTATCTCATATTTCTTCTTGAAAGTGCTCTTTTCAACTTCCAACTTTCAACTTTGTAGCCTCAACATATTGACCCTCCTTTGAGCATTAGTTCTATTGATGTGTGCTAGGAGGAGAGGGGCATGGAATGAATGGAGCGATGCCTTTGTTCAACTGTCTTCATTCAACCCTCCTTCTAGTGCCAATTTTGTTGATTTGTTTTTCATGCACTTTGTCAACACATGTAGCACATGAATGCACTAACTCTCTTGAAAGGCAATCTCCAACAAAAAGTTGCTAAAAATTACCCCAAGCTCTCTAGGGTGTCAGGTCATGAAAAGGTTGGAACATCTCAGTTGTTTCATGTGATTTGCTAGTAATCACTAGGCCAACTTACAGATGAGTTACAAAGCATGGGAAGTTGGGTCTTTGTGCAATTTTTGTAGGTTCAAAACAATAATCTAGAACTCCTATTTCAACTTCAGATTTGGATTTACAATGTTAAATGAACCTTGCCTAAGGTCACTATAGAAAAAAGGTAAAAAGGGTAGGGAAGAGATGAAGTTCCTAGACCTGAAACATGTTAATGAATAGTGATCATGGAGGTTGCTACAGTAGACAAACTCTCTAAACTAGGTTTTTTCTTGGCCAAGAGGAACCTACTCTTACACAAAACCAGTGCAATCTTCTAAGGACTACAAATTTTTAGATTGCATACACACATCATGAACATGAAACTGAGCTAAGTTGCAATAATGAAGTAAGGAAGCTAAGACTAGCTTTAGAAAGTGATTCATCATCAACAAACCACAAAAAACATGAGTTGGAAATTAATCAAATACAATAATAGAAAACACCATCATCACTTCCATTCAAGAAACTAATAGGGAATTAGTACCATGCATGCATAATGAAGTAAAATAAGAGAAACCTTCATAAATCATGCAATGTAGCTCTCTATTGCTACAAAATTCCTTTAGATCAACTCTCCAACCATTTACAAATAAGGGGAAAGGGCCTATTTATAGTTTTCCAAAGCCCAAATGAATGGCTAGGATTAATTTGAATTGTGTGGCCTAGATTGATTACAAATTAGGGTTTCACCTACCCCACAATATTTAGTAATTTAAAATACAACTTTTGTCTCATTCTTATTTTGTCTTTTAGCACCCAGCTGTTGTAGCATTTTTTCATTAGCTAATTTCCCTTTTCTATTGCAGCTAAGAATGCATGAAGGCTTCCCTCCTCCTCCTAATGGATTCGTAGTGCCCTCCAGTCATTCAAGTGCAACTCGTTCATAGATTTTCATTATTGTAGAAAATGGATTGGCTACATCCTGATCTTGTGGGAGAACCACTGACGGATTGTGATCAATTAATGAAGAACAAGATGACTTCACCTTGCTCTAGACTTTGGTGGGAAGCTCTTTGTTTTCTTGGTACTAACTTACTTGGCATGATATTATTGACTTGCCAGTTATACTTGATGAGTTTTAAGTGCATCACTTGTGAATTAGGGTCTCACTAGGCCCCACCATGTAGGTGATCTTTGGTCAACTTAGTAGATAGTATGCGATTCCCCATTCATCTCCAACTTTGGAAAACAACCCCTCTTGTATTAGGTTATGAAACCACCTCCTTGGCACTTGATCTTCATCTAGACATGCAGAAGTCAAAGTACTTCCTTCGGTTTTGGGATTTAGATATATCTTGTGTGAGGGAATCCTTCCCATTCTGACTTGACTCAATGTTTCATACAGGTATCCTCTAAATACTAATGCTTGTTTACCCTACCTTGCAATGTTATACTTGCAAGTAACATTCATAAAAAATAATTAGAGCATGACTAAATCATTTTCATTCATAGAATACTTCTTTATTCAATTCTTGTGACCATAAAGGAGGGTTTCAAGCCCAATATTTGAAATTAATAAAGAGGAAGATAGGACAAGATCATTGGTTAAAATCCCTTTCAAGCTCTGTTCACTTTTGTTCCTCAAGTATTGCTAATGATAGTTCTATTTATCCCCATTAAAGACATGGAGTTTGAATCATCAAGTGAGAATCTATCACTCACTAAGAAAAATGAAGACCCTTGTTCAGATACTAATGGAGACTCCTATAATAATCCCTTGGTAGAAGTTGACTAAATTAAGTGTGGAAGCATCACCGAGCCATCGGCCTTATAAAGGAAGCTGCCCTCGCATTGCCATATATACATGAGAGCTCCATCCAACATGGAACTATAGGAAAATAGAGATAATCGAAGCCGAAGTTGCATTTTCATGGGCCAAGGTGATTAATATGCCATTCCCTGCCATAACCAGACCATCCAAAACCCATGACTGGGTATTATTTACCATGAACAACTGAAAGGCTAGCCAACATCCTCAAAGTCCCTTGATAGATTCATGATTCACGCCTTGGGATTGTCACCAAGATGTTTCTACTATTATGATGCCCCTTTCCATACTCAATTTAAACATTACTGATGACTCATAACATCCATTGTAATTTCACCTATTGTGTTGGGAATTGGGACCATGGTGAGGTAAGCATTTGAAGTGGAAAATTTCACCCAAAAGATGGGATAGGAAACATATTCCTTAAGCATGGCTTCCAGAGAGGCGAGACCTGCATGGTGAAAAGCATATCGCATGACATTATTAGTGCATTATCCCCTAGTTATCATTCATCCTTTGTCATCATAAATGCTTCTCTTTCTTCCCACAAGAACATCTATGCAAAAAATTTACCATGGTTTAAGTAGAGCATCATTAAAAAATCAATATGTAGAGGCGAGGATCCCAATAGAGTACCCAAGGATGATAAAGTGTTTAAATTCCAAATCCTTTTAAATAGTCTGTGTGGTCAATATTTCATATCAAGTGATATCATTCCCTTTCAATGTTGTAATGCTACTTTCGAGAACCATGATCATGGGGACCACTTGTGGGATGAGGGTGTGGATAGGAGGAGGTAGGGAGATGGTGCGAGGAGGTTGTTATTAATGGTGTAGAGAAAAAATGCTTCATCGATGTCGGGTCTTGCAGGGGATGTCTCCGTCGGGGCAAGGAGTGTCAGGTGCTATGGTTAAAATTTCATAGGAGCAATGGCTAAAGGTGAAGGGACATCCAATTAATTTGCCTTGCAGGTCACCATGCTTTCTTCTACGTCTTGTGGTCTAGCACCATTTTTCCTATTTTTCTTTTTTGTCCATTTCAAATGTGATAGCAAGTATACTGAAGTTGGTCATCCTCCCCAAATATATCCATTATCATGTTGGATTCATAAATCATGGATAAGACCTTTGTTTAGAGCAGTCATCAACAAAAAAACATCCTCATTGGTTCTCAACCTATCAAGTTTCTCCCTCCTATATGGTCATATGTGAAAGGTAACTTCATTTGGAACTGAAACACAATAGACCACTCTAAAAATCATCTTGTCACTTTTCTAAATCTTACACACTTGGGTAGTGGCTTATAAGGAACATTTCATCCCAAGGGTGCAGGACGAACACATGAGCTAGTCGCTTGTGGAGGTCATCAGATAATGGATTATGGGTGAGGGGGCCCAGAGACATGTTAAATACACCTTGCATCAAGAAATAGCCAGGTAAGGAGTATGTGCCTGGCTAGTAGTCCTGAAGAAAAATTGCATCAAAATGGCATTATGGCTGTCGAGTCCCACGTTAACAATTTTTCTCGAGCGAGAGAAGGTGGGTGGCTGCTATTAAATTGTCATTTGACAGAGGTCGATGCCGAATAGAGTCCCACATACAATTCCCAACAAAGCTCAAGGATGGACCATCACTTTAGTATTCTCATGATGCATCTTATAAGTCTGCAATTTACCAGTTCTTTGCAAGCTTGCAATCCCACCTACTATCTTTCATGCTAGATTTACCTTCACACCTCCCTCATTCATTCGTGCAACCCATAACTTCTTATTGTAAGGGCCAATCCTATTTGGAGACTCCATCTGGCAACCTCTATTGTCATAACCCATGCTAGTTGTTTATTACACATTCAAATCTCCTATAGAGCCCACCCTTGGTTATTTATCCATTAATGTCCATAATTTGATGATTTTGAATTTAACACTATGCTAGCCCCTCAGTGATCTTTAGAGGCTGATAAGAAATGCATCCTATGGGATGGCTATGTGACTTGTGGGCTATCATGTTAAGGATGCTTTTTTAGAATAGTAAGTTATGGAAAAATCTCTATGTGGTAAGTCCCACAAAACAGTCGTCCTTCCTCCTTCATTGCTAGAATTTGCTGAAAAGAGCACACATGCAGTGATGGCTTAATGACTTTGTAGGCCTAATTTGGAGGATACATGCCACTGGGTAATAATGTTTTAGAATAGAGCCTTCAATGTGTCTTTGTAGCTTGTGAACTTTGGGTGAAAGATGGCAGAGTGCCGTTGTGGAAAAGCTATTACAGTGAGGGCAAGGATGGAAAAATTTAGACACAACGGTGCCTGCATCATATCAAGATATTCCATGAATGCACAACAAAGGTCATTACGGGTTCCGCACATGAGAATTATGCAGAGAGAGGCATTCAGAAAGGTGTCCCATGAGGGCTATGGGTGACAAATGACATCTTTCATTGTAGTGAAACCCATGTGCTAGCCTCTGCAACTAAATTTTCCAACTCCACAGATGGTGTCAATGATGTCATTAGTCATTTTTCTTTGTACTCCTTATCTAGCCACACCCACAGATATGATAATGATCTTTGTAATGCTTTTTGATTGTTCAATTTGATTCGTGATGCCCACGAGATCACCTTGATGGTCCCATGATTCTTATCTTGTCGTCATCATGGTGGTTGCTAGTCTGAACAACATATAGGCCCTTTGGTCCCTCGTTATTCTTGCCCTTCTAAATCTATGAAGAGTATGTGTTTCCTTAAATTATTATTACCCCTTGTCCCCTTTGGGTTTCTACAAACATTTATTGCCGTAAAATCCATGAATTGAACCAATAACCATTATGCAGGCTTTGCAGGAGCATAGAATGTGAATGTCATTTGGGAAGCAACCAAGTTAATGCATGTGGGCAGGACATATGGGGTGCCAGAAGGTAGCACATGATAGACACTGAAGAAACGGTCATGGCACAAATGGAAGCCCATATAGCAAGCACTGCCTAGTTGGTTGTTGTTTAAGGGAATGCTAGGTAATGCGTGCAAACAACTAGCGGGTGGATGTTCAAAGGGTGTTGTTGAGGAAACAACAACAGACTAGTTGAGGCCTATGGTAATGAAATATTTTTGGTGGGTCACGGGATCACATGACAGGGAGGCAATGAAGGTTTTCCATTGTGAACAACATTGGGGTGATGGCCTCCCATAGACGATGGGCCGCAAAGGCAGACCCGTCGGTGAGTGTGGACTAAATAGAGCCTATTAGGTGGATCCATTGGCGAGCATGGAATGAATAGAGCCTAGTCATTAGGTGATGGGGCTCGGGTGGGGATAAACCACATGTCAGGACCTGCAAACATTTGGACTTGGGAATTTTTGAAGTAATGGGGTTAGTTGGTTTCATGGCAATGACGATGACAGAAGCACCAACTGTGGAGCCTCCTGTAAAGGTGGATGTCAAAAGTTAGCCACTACGATAACGAGGAAATGGGAATAGAGTCCTGCCTAGGGTAACCTATAGTTGCAGGTCTATGAAACATGAAGGACGTAGTGGGAAACATGGGCGCAGGGTTTGCACAACGACCAAACATCGAGGCTTGGCTATTGGAAAATGACAAAGCACAACAGTGAATGACAAATGGAAATTGTGAATGCAGGTCCATAAGGGTCAACGAATGCCGAATGAAAAGAAAATGGAAGCTTGCTAAAACTATCCCACAAGGGCGAATAACTTGGTGAAGCTCAGGTTGGTGAGTTTGGCCAATATGAAATTGATCATTTTAAGGCTCATGGCTATCTTAGAATGGGAAACATGGCACACAAAAGGAGGGGGGTCCTTTCCCTCGATGGGTTGGTTGTGAAAAACATGCACAACAGGACTCATTCACCACTTGTGGTGAATGAGGCCAGTTTTACTTTTTTGTAAATTCATATTTATGATCTACACTTGGAGGATTGTTCTGCTCTTTCTATTCCTCTAGGTGTCTAGATCTGAATCCTTGATTTTCAGGGATGTAAGTGACTTTTTGTGAAGGTTTTGACCTTGCAAGTAGGAAGATGACTCCAGCAATTTTGAAGCCTATTCTTCAATCATCTTAAAGCCTACAAAGCACCTAGATTTGCAATCACACAAAGAAAGAGAAAAAAAGTGTTGATTGTTAGGGAATGGGGGTTTTCCTTGGTCAAACCTTGTTTAAGTAATTAAACCAAATGATGAAAAGGGTATAATGAAATATGAACATGAGATAATGCAATTAGAACCTTTCCATGATGAAATATCTTGAATTTTTTCAACAATTGATGAATAATTTTTCTCTTGAATGCTTTATAATTAATCTTCAAAGCTATCTTGATGACCATGTGAAGACTTGAAGTGCATAAATATTGCTTGCTTGGCTTGATAACATGTATTCTTATGTTGCTTGTTATGAAATGAGGAATTGAAAGCTTTTTTATATAGGCAAGGCACTCAAACAACCAATTTTTTGATCTCCAAGGCCGACATTCATCAAAATTCAAATTAGAATTGCAATTTTCCCGCTCAATTTTGAAAACTGCCCAAAAGGGACTCATTCACCACACTTTGAAAATGGGTCCCACCTAAGGGGAAACATTCACCCATTGTGGTGAATGAGTCCCACCTTAAGGTTTTTTGAGGTGGGTCTTCAAGATTTTAGGGTTTTAAAGTATTTTTGTTGGGATATTAGCCAAAATATGCCTCTAGGTACAAAAATAAGGGTCCTAGGGGCCTATTAATGATGATATAAAGGGTGATTAAAGCTAGGGACATAAATTTCAATGTGAAAATGTTATTAAATACACTATACAACATTAAAATGAGGTCCACTTAGCCTAGAAAGGTACAAGATCCAATGTGAATGTGTAAAACACATTACAACACTAGATTAAAACCAAGTTTAATTTATGTGCCTTCTAGATTAATGTGAGAATGCAATGAAATACATTTTAGAACATTGAATTAGGGAAAAGTCAAGTTAATTTAGCTTAAAACAGGCCCAAGACCTAATGTGTATACGTAAAACACCTCACAACACTAGACGAAGGTGACATTAAGTTCAATTTATTATTAATTATTCCTGAATAAGGCAAGGTGCACTTTTTTCGACACTAAATTTAGCCCCCACTCTAGCGAGAGGATGAACGTGCTTCAAACTCACACTAAAGTAGACATTCTAGACGGGTCCAATTGTTTTAATGCAGATGCTCTAGGATAACAAAGATGAAGGAGGTGGTCAAGCCCCTAGGATCCAAGATCCTAAGTCAGATTGACATAAGTGCAAGAGGACATGCACAAGGTGAATGATATGCAGAAAAAAAAGATATGCAATCATGCAATGGCAAGAAAGAGAAGTACAAATGAGGAAAAATAAAAAGGTGGATCAACCTTCGACCATTTATCCAATAAGATATGGATTAGGTCTAGGTTGTTTGTCCAAAAAATGCATACTCACTTTGAGGCAATGGAACTCCTGGCTGTCCACTAGGTGAGAAGTCCTAAAAGGTGAGAAACATACACTCATGGCTAGTATGTACTCACACACACACAAGTGTCTATGGGGGAATTCATGCCTCAGATTGGGCTTCCCACTCAACCATACTAAAGTTATACCTCCGAATAACTTTAATAAGGCACCACACAAAAAATGGTCTTTGAGCTCCATGAGGCAAGAAAAACTTTATATGCTTGAAACTCATAGAAAAATAGGATGGCTCCATAGGCATACAAAGTGTATTATGCAAGGTGGCCATAAAAAAATTGTTGTAAATTCCAAAGTAGTGTAAGGTATATTTAAAGGGATTTTTCTTAGTTCATGCAAGGTCTCTTCTTAGGGAACATTGTGCCTAATGTTTCCAAGAGAGGAAAAGTTGAAGAAATATCATGTTCTTGGAGGAAATCAACCCCAAAGACACCATTAATAAAAGGATGCATCATAAGAAGAAAGAAAAATCATGCAATGAAATATGAGTGTCTATGTATTCCCCCTCTTTAAAGTCGTTTCTAACACCATTACTATGAGAAATTGCTTTAAAGTAGAAGAGGACATGAGAGTTTATTCGGAAATCCCTATGCCAAGTCACATGTTTCCCACAAGATACATCACGGAGATAGTATATCAAGTGTGAGAAAAATTAAGGCATGCCATCCATATCCGAAGCTTGCTCTTATATGTACATGAAAGGTTAATGACTAGAAAAAAGAGACAACGACAAGTGACATATGAGGACAAGGCTAACTAACCCCTTGCCCCCACTTAGTGCAAGAAAAGGGTGAGCCGAATAGGATAAAAGTGAGTATTAGTTAGAGGAATTAGGTGCTTCAACACAAGGAAGAGTACCACACTCCTTGAGATGTTCAATTTTGTTGCTTAAATCCATGCATTCATTAGTAGAATGACCTTGAACTCTGTGATATATGCAAAATGAATTCTTGTAGTAAAATTTCTTTCATGTTTTTGGAGGGAGAGTTATTAAACGATCTTGGAGGTGTCCTGACAAGATACCTTCTTGATCGGTAGTAGAAGATGTTCCTTTATTTGCACAAGATGTCATACACACACTAAATGATAAGGATTTAGATGAGAATGGAGATAGTAGAGGTAAACCTAGATCTTTCTTGAAAGAGTATGGTATGTGTATTTGATTCGTGTGTTCCTTGATTCCATGTGTAGGAGGGAGATTGCATCCAATACCATAAAAATATTTCAATTTAGATAAAGGGGATTTGTGTTTATGAGAAGGATTGGTTTCTTTATGAGAACACAAATCATTTTTAACTTTTTGCATCATCCCCTCATGAGGGATGGGCATTATATAGCCCCCATCACTATCATGGGATAATATTGTTGATGTAGAACCAAGTTGAGCATGTGAAACACAAGGTTGTTTTGCTTTAGGTTGTGATATTTTTCACTCTCCTACAAAGGAAGGTGTAAAACCCCAATCATTAGTAGAGCTTGTATCTGAAAAGGAATAATTTGTATATGACTCTCTGGATGTTGAGGATGAGAATTTGGATGCTTTATTGAAAGGTGTAAAATATAATGACCCCCAATTATCACTAAAGATTTTTGTTGTAGGTGAAGGATTAGCATCAACTTGTATTGGAATGAAAGTATTAGAGGAGTTGGAAATGTTGTGATCATGTGATTCATTACTTCACTTATCTGCGTCAACCATGTATATCTTGTTGTTGTATTTAAATTTAATTGCATGATGGAGAGTAGATGGGACTCCTTTCATAGCACATGAATCCATGGTCTTCCTAGTAGAATATTGTATGAAAGGGGTCCTTGCATGACATGAATAGGGGTAGGCAACACTATAGGTTAGACCTAAAAAGGTAATGTGATCATCCCTAGTGGTTGCCTATTAACATTTTCAAAGCCAAAAATATGAACATCATTAAGTTGAATGACCTTTTTTTCCATGCCAATTTTGTCTAGGAGGTCAATGCTACAAACATTGATTTTTGTTCCATTTTCTATGAGAGTACACATAACTGTAGTTTCAATAATGACCACTTTTATCATTAAGGCTTCATTCTTGTTTTGAATCTCAAGTGAGGGAAATTCATATTTAGGAAATGTGATTTCTAATTGTGTAACTTGTGTGTGATGAAAGGAGGATGTTATATTGTTTGGTTTCATATAAGATTGGATCTCCTCCTACTTTATTTGTAATATTTCTTGAAATAGACACTTGTATGTAGGTGATAGTTGAATGAGTTACCATATTGATATATTAGCAGGATTCTTTTTAAGGTCTTCAACACTAGGCACAATATGTTGAGGTAGTGGTGATGTTGCGGGAGCTATTTGTGGTCATCTACATGTTTGAGCAAGTAAGTTATAACTCGGTTGCTGCAAAAAATTATTACTATTAGATTGCATTATAGGTTTCAAGAAGCTTCTTATTTTCTTATGTGATTCACTAATGGGAGGAGATTTAGGAAGCTCACTAGTTAAAGGAGATCCAGTTTGTGTCATCATAACCTCAACAAGATTGTGCTTATTTGCATGATCTCTTAGTGAAGATGAGTCTAATGTCACTTCCTCATATTCATCTAAGGAATCTTAGTTACATGCATGTCAATGTTCAGATTTTCTTGTATTGTGATATCCTCCCTAGGAGGAGAGCTTTTAGGAGAACTACAAACTAAATTTTCATGTCATTCAAAGGTTGGTTCTTTTAAAATGACTTTATCACTAGTAGGGGAATGGTCAATGGTTGAATTTTTTTTGTTCATCAATGATGTTATTGTCTTGTTTCATAGGATTCTCATGACTTTCATTAGTTGTGTTTTCTAACATCAAAGTATCTTCCTAACAACCAGGAGAGATACTAGGAGAATAACAAATGTGATTGTCAAGATGGTCCATAGTTTGATTCCTTTGTTCCATATAATGTCTTCAAAAATAGGATAGGTGGGGGAAGGAACATAAAGAGGGTTGTCATAGGCCTTAAAGGTTTGCTTATCTAACACCAACATATTCTCATTATTGTCACAAGAGGAAAAAATGTTGGGGGATAAATATGAGTAGGATTCAATGGTATCTTTTTGTCTTATGTCATTGTCATGATTACTTAACACTATGCCCCCTTGCTTAGTAATGTCTTGTATAATAGGAGATGTAAGAGGAGAGAAAACACTTGGGTTCTCAAAACTCTCGTCAATTAGTTCTTCTAACGGTACAATATGTTCTTCACAAGTAGGAGAGATATTATGAGAAGAACAAATGTGATTGTTATGATTACCTAAGGTTTCTTTCACTAGAATAACCTCACTCTTAGAAGGGTTACTAGGGAATGGATCAATGATGAAAAAAAAGAGAGGGGAAAAGACCTCGTATTCATAGGCACTTAAGAAAACTTTCTTAAAACAGTCAACAAGGTAAAAAAATAGAACATGAAGTATGATAACTATAGGTTTTTGCAAAGAAAACATGATGTAATGATTTTTCTACAAGCTTGAAATGTAACAATGCTAAAACATGCAAAGGTATAATGCAATTTTTTAGATTTTGAAAATGACACTTGACTAATTATGCTATGTAACAATGTGAAGATGCAAACTTGAAATTAAGCAATGCATGAAATTGACCAAATTAAGCTAGATTTAATGAAATGCATGTAACAGAAAATCAGCCAAGTGATACAAATAGTTAATGGCAACAAACCAAAGTGTAGAAACAAGGTTTTTGATGTTGTAAAAGGATGTTTCAGATCTCTTCAGGAATTGATTCACCCAAGGTGGAAAATGAGTTCCAATAGGAATTTTTAAAAAAATTTCAAAAAATTTCAATGGATTTTGATGCTTTTTATGTTGTATGATGCGTATCCTAAGTGAAAATGTAGTTTTTAGATGATTTGCAATGGTTTGAGATGCAAAAATGTAACCTATATGTACTTTCACTAATGCAAAATTTGAAACCCTAGAATGCAACTTAAAAAATACAATGCAAGCTAATTCTAGGATGATGATGGACTCCAAATCAGAAAGAAAGGTGTTCTAAATGTAGGTTCACCAAAATGAATAAGAAAATTTTGTGCTCTCACTTTCGCTTCTAGGGTTTTGCAACCTAAAAGGAAATGGTACAAAATTGCACTATTCACTCAAGAACAAACCCTTCAGATTTCAATGCAAAGGAGATTGAAATCTAACAATGGGAAGGTTCTAGGGATTGAATGATATCTACCACCAAAATATCCTCATTACTATTACAAGACAAGAAAATGTTGGGGGATAAATGTGAGTAGGTTTCAATAGTCTCTTTTTGTTTTATGTTATTGTCATGATTACTTAATGCTATGTCCTCTTGTTTAGTAATTTCTTGTCTATGAGGAGAGGTAAGAGGAGAGAAACAACTTGGGTTCTCAAAAATCTCATCAATTAGTTCTTCTAATGCTACAATATCTTCTTCACAAGTAGGAGAGATATTTTGAGAAGAACACATGTGATTGTTATGATCACCCAAGGTTTCTTTCACTAGAATAACCTCACTCTTAGAAGGGATACTAGGGGAGGGATCAATGATGAACAAAAAGAGAGGGGAAAATACCTCATATTCATATGCACTTAAGAAAAATTTATTACAACATTCAACAAGATTGAAAATAGAACATGGAGTATGATAAATTTAGATTTTTGCAAAGAAAACATGATGTAATGATTATTCTACAAGCTTGAAATGCAACAATGCTAAAAAATGCAAAGGTATAATGCAATTTTTTAGATTTTGATGATGACAATTGACTAACTATGTTGTACATAACAATGTGAAAACAAAAAATTGAAATTAAGCAATGCATGAAATTGACCAAATTAAGTTAGATTTAATGAAATGCATGTAACAAAAAATCAAGCAAGTGATATAGATAGTTAATGGAATCAAACAAAAGTGTAGAAACAAGGTTTTTGACATTGTAAAAGGTTGTTTTAGATTTGTTCAGGGACTAATTCACCCAAGGTGGAAAATAAGTCCCAGTAGGGAATTTTTTCAAAATTTTTAGGAATTTTCAATGGATTTTGATGATTTTGATGTTGTATGATGTGAATCCTAAGTGTAAATCCAGTTTTAAAATGATTTGAAATTATTTGAGATGAAAAATGCAACCTATATGCACTTTCACTAATGCAAAATTTGAAACCCTAGAACGCAACTTAAAAAATGCAATGCAAGCTAATTCTAGGATGATGATGGACTCCAAATTAGAAAAGAAGGTGTTCTAAATGCAGGTTCACTAAAATGAATAAGAAAATTTTATGCTCTCACTTTCACTTCTAGGGTTTCGTAACCTAAAAGGAAAGGGGACAAAATTACACTATTCACTCAAGAACAAAACCTTGAGATTTTAATGCAAAGGAGATTGAAATATAACAAAGGGAAGATTCTAGGGATTGAATGATATATAATGAGGGGTTCACCACCAAGTGTAAACTTGGAAAAGAAAATGTTGGAAAATCAGATATGTAAAAAACTACTAAATGACCTAAATAGATGAGAAAACAGTACTGAAAAGCTATGAAACAAAAAGTGTGAACCTAGAAATGTGTTGAAGGCTAGAAATACTTTTGATTCTAAAATTTTGTCCCATGAGGACTCATTCGCCAATTTGGGTGAAACAGTCCCAGATCGAGGTTTTTGCACAGGAACAGGTTTCTCGAAAAAGGGTATCTAAAATTGCAAAAATATCAAAATTAACCAAAAATGGGAGTCATTCGCCACTTGTGGTGAATGAGTCTAGTTTGAATTTTTTAGAAATTCAAAGTTTTGATTTGCACCTCTCGGTCTACTCTTTCAGTTCCTCTAGGTTTCAGGATTTGAAACCTTGAATTTCAAGTTTGTAAGTGACTTTTTGTGAAGATTTTAACCTTGCAAGTAGGAATATGACTCCAAAAAGCTTGAAACCTATTTTTCAATCATCTCCAAGCCTTCAAAGCACCTAGATCTGCAATCAAACAAAGAAAGAGAACAAAAGTGTTGATTGTTAGGGAATGGGGGTTTTCCTTGGTCAAACCTCGTCTAAGTAATTAAACCAAATGACGAAAAAAGGATAATGAAACATGAACATGAGATAATGCAATTAGAACCTTAACATGATGAAGGATCTTGAATTTTTTCAACAATTGATGAAGAATTTTTCTCTTGAATGCTTTATAATTAATCTTGAAAGCTATCTTGATGACCTTGTGAAGACTTGAAGTGCATAACTCTTGCTTGCTTGACTTGATAACATGTATGCTTGTGTTGCTTGTTATGAAATGAGGAATTGGAAGCTTATTTATATAGGCAAGGCACTAAAATGACCATTATTTGGATCCCTAAGGCCGACATTCATCAAAATTCAAATTAGAATTGCAATTTTCCTACTCGATTTTGAAAACTCCCCAAAAGGGACTCATTTTCCACACTTGGCGAATGGCTCCCACCTAAGGGTAAACATTCACCCATTGTGGTTAATGAGTCCCATCTTAAGGTTTTTTGGGGTGGGTCTTCAAGATTTTAGGGTTTTAAAGTGTTTTTGTTAGGAGATTAGCCAAAATATGCCTCTAGATACAAAAATAAGGGTTCTAGGGGCCTATTAATGATGATATAAAGGGTGATTAGGACTAGGGACATAAATTTCAATGTGAAAATGTGATTAAATACACTATAAAACATTAGAATGAGGTCTACTTAGCCTAGAAAGGCACAAGATCAAATGTGAATGTGTAAAACACATTACAACACTAGATTGAAACCAAGTTTAATTTACAAGCCTTCTAGATTAATGTGAGAATGCAATGAAATACATTTTAGAACATTGAATTAGGGAAAAGTTAAGTTAATTTAGCTTAAAAAAAACCCAAGACCTAATGCGGATGTGTAAAAAACCTCACAACACTAGACCGAGGCGACATTAAGTTCAATTTATCATTAATTATTCCTGAATCAAGCAAGGTGCACTTTTTTCGACACTAAAATAAGATCTCACTAAGAAATAAAAATATTTCTCTACAAACTTCCTTGATTAGATATATCCTCATATTTAGAGTGAGATTATATATCTTAAAGTTATATGGCCCACCATATTTACCAATGATAGGACATTCAAAAGTAAACACTTATTTTCTAGCCTTAATATAGAAACTGAGCATAGATTTGTCATAATTTGTAGAATATAGATATCCTAGTTTATATCTATTATCATGCTTGCATACTTTTTTCTAGCAGGCTATGTCTTCTTGCTCCATTGTGAATGAAAACCAGCAAGCTCCAATGATCATGTTTTGTTTTAGTGCTTCAACATGACCGTCATGGATGTTATGCTATTTTTCCCCTTTTTCATCCTTAACAATTCTAGTGCCTTATCAATTATTAATCTCAAGTCTTTGATAGTGAACATTTCATTAAAATGATAATTTTTTGAAACATCATAATATAGTGAAATGGTAAATTTTCAATTGTTTTGGATAGATTGAAGGGTATGTGCAGGATCATGATGGGCCAAAAAGTGGCAATATTATGGGTATTTGTAGGGTATGTCGCTGACGACTTTTTTTTACCCAAAATTGATGAAACGAAAAGGGATTTTAGAGGAGATTCTCAACTTTCCACCAATATAAATTATGCTTTAATTTGAATCTAATAAATGATTATTATTCATTTTCTATTAGAATTACGACTAAAGTCCTGATCAATAGGATAATTGAAAAACATCTATAACTTTCAAACGGTATCACATTTTTTTAATTCGAAACATGTGCCACATTCTATGCTTCACATACTATAGGATTAAAAAAATAAAAATTAAATTTCATGAGGTTTTAACCAAGTTAAGGTGGTTAGACATACGAGTTTTTATATTTTTTAAAATTTGTAATAAAAAATTCATAATTAATTATTTACTTTTGAAAAAAATTACAAAAAATATGCATCACATCTAGACATGAGTCCTCTTTATATATATTATAAAAAAATATTATCATTTTATTATGGTTAGGGTGGTTAGACAAGCTCCTACTTCTTATTTTTTCCCTGAAATTTAAGTACTACTGCATTGAAATTTCAAATTTTCACCAAATAGATTTTATTTATTTTTAAATAAACCTAGTAGTTTAGAAACTACATTCAATTTTTTGCAGATTCTATGCTTACATATTTTTGAAATAATATAGATAACTTATTCATATGTTTACGTCAAGTTGCCTAACACTGATTTTTCTAAATTTTTTGCCACTTAAGGGCCTAATTTTTGCATGATGATCTTGCACATACCCTGAAATTTGGGAAAATTTAATAAGATCAAGCTCAAAAAACAAACTTGAACATACCATTAAATATGCCAAATTACATTAGAAATCATGCACATTTAGCACTATAATATTTTAATAATTTTACAAAAAGATTTATATTGACAATATTTTACAACTCAAATTATAACAAGTGCTAACAAAGTTATGACTAGTGTTTGAAAAAACCGATTGGAAATAAATTTAATTTATCGAAATGATCAAGGAATAATTTGTGACTAGGGTTATAAGACATACATTTTAATTACTTTTATTTGACTAGACCAAAATGATAAAGAGGTTTTCACATATGATTTGGAATTGATAGAGCAATAGAGAATGACCCAATGGGACATGTTGATTTTATGTTCATACATTTTTAAAAAAAAAATTGAGTTCAAAAGTGTGGATAACAATATATCATGAAGATTTGGATCTCTTGAGTTCTAGCTTAAGAATCCAGGTTTCTAATATGATGACATTTGAATAATCATCATAGTCTCAATTAAGGTCATATAAATTTGATTCCAAGTTTTTAGTAATGGGTGAATTTAGATCCCTAGACATATTAGGAGCTCACCCTAATTGGTATTTAATATATTTAAATATGTGGGGGTGATACAAGAACCACAAAATAAATGGTTAGAGAGGAGAAGGATTGAGAAAATTTGAGATGGAAAGTGAAAAGGAAAACTACTTATTATAACAATTTATCTTCATGTTAATCTCATAAAATTATGTAAGTTGAAAAATATATACACATGGACATACTTAAATTGATCAAATGATTTATTATTTATTATTAAATACATAGAATTTTTTTCTTATGTGTAGGGGTGAAAAGGATGATTTTTTGAGTTCATCTATTTAAATAACTTTTACAAAAATAAAATAATAGAAAATATATTTCAAATACTTAATAATATGCCACATTGAGTTGGAAATCTCCCAATATAATTTGAGGGGTTTTCCTCCAATAGTATTCAACAATAAACAATAATCAACATGGTGCTAATACCTAGCAACTAACTCCTCTATATACCTACTTACGTCTTAGCTCCCACCCAAGATGATTTCAATACTTAAATATAATCCATAGGATGAAATAAATATCGACATATGATTATAATAGTGATTATATAACTTATTAAAGAGTTAATATATCAACAAGATAACTACTTATAACCCAATATAGACTATAGGGCTAGGAGCATAACATTCGCACTTTACAAAAGTATTATGTTCAATGCTTATTAATTATAGATGATTTTGAATATTTTTTGTCTTTCAATGTAGTAAATTTGACCAAAAAATACTTTCATTTAGTGAGGTAGCTTTGTATTATCCTTGTTCAAATTTTCTTAATATGTGTCTAAAAAATTAACTTTTAGTCCAAGATGCACCTTCTATCTACATCTAACTTAGTTAATATTGTTTGTACTAGAATTTTGCATTGGTTTTCTTGTCTCCTTATTATGTTTGTTTACTTTTCCTTATTCTCCAAGTTAAGACTAGAGGAAAATCTTACTAGTGTTGAAAGTTTTCTTCATTAATTTTTTTCCTTTTCCTTATTCTCCTTAAGACTAGAGGGAAAATCTTACAAGTGTTGACATTTTTCTTCCATTTCTCTAACCCTTTATGTATCATTTATGAAGATTTAAATGGTGGTAGATTCAATAGGCTATAACTTATTGAATAACCTAGTTAGAATCCCTTTTAGGAGGAAATTATTTTCAAATTTATCCAAATAGTGATAGTGCATTGAAAGATGTTATTGGCTTGAGTTCTCCTTATTTCTCCTCTTGCTCTTTTTTTTCTCATCCTCATTTTTCTTCTCCTACATTTTTTTTTGGGTCTTGATCATTTTATTCTACTTAGTATTTTTCTTAATTTTCTTCTTCATCCTCTTCCTTCTTTTACTCCTCCTCCTCTTCCTTCTTCTTCCTTTGCTACACCATTTTCTCCTTCTTCATAATTTTCTCCTCCTCTGCCTCCTCCTTTCATAGTCTTCATTATAGTAGGTTGTTCTATCTCATATAAATGCTAGCCATTGAAATATTATAGTATTGATCCATCTTGAGATATGATTCAAACCCATGAGAATCATGTCCCAAAGAATAACCACATTTCTCCAAATTTCTATTATGTGAATATAATTTCTTAGATATCAAAATACTAATAAGGGAATCATTTTCTTTGATAATGTAATAATATATACTCTCATGGATGTCATCTCTACCTTAAATAATGAAATAATTCCTTAATATTATCTTTTTCATCCTTCATATAATTACAATCAATATTCTCAACTTCTATATCATCCTTGTCTAGAGATATTTTAGGTGTGATAGAATTCTTCTTGCCTCTCATGGAAAACCTTGTCATAGTGCAACAAAATAGTTTTGAAATAAATTTCAAAGAAAAAATCAAGTTAAGATGATATGAACTTGCTAAAATAACCTCCAAAAATGAAAATTTATGATGCCAAGGCCATGCTTAGATCCTACATGTAATGAACTAATTTTACAATAGAAGAATACAACATGAAATATTATACAAATAATTGATAAAAATATGTCACTTTGATCAGGAAACCTCCCAATCCACTTCAAGAGGGACACATCTGACAACCTTTAATAAGAATTAATACTAAACATGATGGAAATAACTAGTCACTAAATCCTATATGTACCTAATTATGGCTTGCTTACCACCTAGACATATTACTTTATTATAAGCCCTAGGATTACCTAAATACATAAATATGATTATAACTATTGTCATGCAACTTATTTAAGGTACCCACAAGAAAAATACTCATAACTTAATACATATTATAGGGTTGGGGCATAGTAGTTTGTCTTCTTAGAATAGTAACAAAAGAATGGTGAGTAGGAAAGCCACTATTTGGTCAGGTTGTAAAGATTTTGAAATTGATTAGGAAAAATGTTTGTTAATGGATAATTATTGTAAAAAATGAATATATTTGAGGAGAAGAATGGGGGGAATCTAGGTGGAACCTCTTTCAATATCCATGTCACCAAATATGGTCATAATCTAGGGAATATGTGAGATCAAGTCAAAATGGTCCATTGGGTATCTAAATAAGTTGCTTGACTTAAATGAACACTTAAATATTCTTGGATTTTTGACATATTTTTTAATTTTTTGATACATTGGTTAATTTACTTAAATGTTCATAATTTGAATGAATAATTTGAAGATTTTTTCATATTGTTTCAATGTTTTGTTTCTTCTTATTTTCTTTATTTTCTTGAATATTTCCTATGCATACATGACTTATTTCTATCATAAAATATATAGACAACTAAAACCTATGAAATAGGTGTTCTATCTTTTTGGAAGATGGAACTACGGTTGAGGACCTTTCCATATTTCTTTCAAGTTTCACTCAAGGAAACCCTAGAGATATCAATCAAAGGATGGAACTAAGGAAAAGAGATATACAATAGGGTGTCCTAGGGTGTTATTAAATATGATAAGGGGGTTGACGTCTAAGAAAGGCTTGGAAAATAAGTAACATGCAAAAGCTAGTAATGTAGCCTAGAAAATGAACTTAAATTGAAATAGAAAATTGGAGGACAAAAGTGCACTTGGAAAGTTGAAGAGGTTCAAAACAAGGTTTGAAATCCTAAAAATATAACTTTTAAAGCATACTGGGACTCATATGCCAGTAGCCCGGGCTATTTAGTCCTAGTTTAGGGTTTTAGGTTGAAACTGGAATCTAGAACTGCTAAACCAGGATCTATAGAATATGATTGAAACATGGTATACTAGGACTCATATGCTACAAGTGGTGATTTAGTCCCAATATCAAGGTTGATATGAAACTTTGATATCCTCTACTGGTCTTTTGTAGCTTCTCTCTTGTCAAATCTCCAAGTTTGAAACATTGCATTGCAACCTGTAGATGAATTTCTATGATTTTGCAATGTAGATGATATCTTTGACAACTAGATAACTCTTACTCTTCAATGGATCTTCAACCTAAATTTGCAAATCACACATCAAAGAGAGGGATTTTTTTTTTTTGTTAGTGGATAGGGGTTTTCCTTGGTCAAACCCCATTTTGATAATCAAAACTTGAAATGAAATCAAATAGAATGAAGGAATGATGAATGAACAAATAAGCAATGTTGCAACTCACCAAACCTTTGGAATGAAGGTTGCAATATTGGATGTAATGGTTAGCATGAATGTGGATCTTGAATCTTGATTGTATGTTATGGACCTTGATTTGAATGCTTTCTTGAATCATAAGAACCTACATCACAAATGTTAGCTAAAAAATAGACATGATGCATGATGACATTGACATGATGCTTGATTCTTGAATAATGCTCCAAAATGCTTGATAATCACTCTTCAATGCTCTTGAACACCCTTGAATTGATATAATTCTTGAATGCTTAGATCACACTTCCTCATGAATATTTCTAGGAGAAAATATGTGAAATAAACTTGTATTTATACTTGTTTATGCCAAATTTACCAAAAAATACAAGTCGACATCAGATCTAGGAGAATAAAATCCTGCCAAGAATTGAATTCAAAATTAGTTCCAAGCTAAGCAGGACTCATATGCCAGTTGGGGTGCATGAGTCCTAGTAGGCTAAGCTTGGGACACAAATTTCAAGAAATTATGCTAAATTCAGGAGTATGTCTCAAATCTTAGGTGGGACCCATACATCCAAGGTGGTGTATGAGTCCTAGATCACTAAATTTGGGCCATACAAACCAAAATCATTAAATTATGATTGGTTATTTGATATATGTCAAGATTATCCTTGGAAAGATGCATTAAATAAGGCTTGTGGATGGAAAATAGGACCAAATAAGGCATAAAGAAGCCCAATTTTAGCAAGGAGGGCCCAATAAAGTGTGAAAATGTAAACAAATATAATTTTCTACACTACAATAACATGGATTTTGTGAATTTTCATCATCCCCTAGCTATATTTTTTTGATAGTGCACATCGCTCCACAAGTCATATTAAATTTTCCCTCAAAAGGTGTAGACATGATCATCTTTTCCTTCAAAATAATTTCTATAGATAAATCAAACAATATGCTGATTATAGCTATATCTCTTTAATGATAGGTCCTATTGGTGTCATTTAAACTTCAGCCACTAATGCAACTTGCTTTATAGATGATTCCTTTCATGGTATATAACACTAATTCATGACACACTTCAATTAGAATATAAACATGCACATATATTTAGTCAAACATTTTAAAATTTTGGTCAAGTTCAATGGTTCTCATTGATCTCTAAATGAACAATGTGAGAGGCTTGAATACATTGTGTAGGATTGTGTGTGGCGTTGTTTAGCAATTCTACCCTTTCTAATAGGAAAAAAGCACATTGCTCTCTCTTTGTATTATTAATTCACATTAAAATATTTAATCTTTCAACTAAACATTCAAAACAAAATCTATAACTTTCAATCATATGACACCACCTCATTCAATGTTATGCCAATAAATAACCTAAAAGTTTTGTACATTTGTTCTTTGATCAATGGAAACTGCCCATGTGCTGTTATGTGTTACTTTGTATTCCTTAAATATTGCTACATCAATTGGCATGGAAAAGAAGAGAAGCATATATAAGAGCAAACTTAACAAGAGATAAGAAATATATCTGGGTTCTTGGCAAAATAGATAGAATTTACTCACCAACTTTATTGCTTCAGTAATACATGGCAACATTAAATTTATTCTAAAATCGTGGACATATCCATACCACGTTACCAACTCATACCTCCCAGGGACACTAAGACGGATGATATGGACAACATTATACGATTTGTAGGGCTTTTAATAATGTCTAACTAAGCTCTTTAATCATGCACAGACAATAAAACATTGCCATGCTGCTCACTACTTCTTTCACTACAAGGCCCACTAAACATTGTGCAGATCGAACAACTCAGGCGAAAATGAGCAGAAAACTAACCACTTTTCACCGTTGGAGGCTTATAAGTGAGCAATTATGATTTATCAATCGAAGTTATACTCAATATAAAGTAGATCACTTTTTTGAGCATGTGACAGTATTATCCATTCTACTTCTGAAAAAAAAAATGGTAGCCTCAATACAAGAAAAACCCTTTGAGCTTGCATTCATCGAATATGTACAAGTCTATGCACACAATTTCACGAACATTACATATACATATTTTGTACATCATCTAGATTCCATAACTCGATGGAGTTATAATCCCATAAGAAGTCTTCACTGTCGGACAAGACATTCATTGGAGAATCTGTCACAGAAGAACAACGGCAGATTGGGCTATGTTGGACCATACCTTCTGCATATGCATCAGCTATTATGTTGCTCACTGCATCCATTTCAGAGGATTTCTCTACCAACTCTTGGTTTATTTCCTGGGAAGTAAAGGGAGCTTGGTAGGCATTATTTGACTCACAAGTATCATAGCTCACCTGGTTTAGTGTATTGGGTGAATTAGATTCTGCATAACATTCCTTCCTCGCGGGCATTTGCTGATCTTCGAAGCTTTCGCTACTGGAAGGCTTATTATTCTCTCTTACTGTCTTTATTTGTTCTGGACTTTTTGAAGTTGGCGACATTTTCTTGACGTGAGTTCTCCAATGGTTTTTGATATCGTTATCTGTTCTTCCTGGTAAATTCTGGGCAATGCAAGACCACCTGCCAAAAACAGAAAACATCACACCTCGCAAATGATTTCAAACTTTCTCAGCTTATTTTACAGTCAGAAATCGATTGACACATGCAATAAGAGAGATGATAACGGAAAATAGCATTACTTGTTTCCCCATTTATTGTGCAAGTCGATGATTAAGCGATCTTCCTCGGGAGAAAAGCTGCCATGCTTAAGTTCAGGGCGGAGATAATTGAGCCATCTCATCCTGCAACTCTTGCCATCTCTCTTCAAACCTGCTACCTTGGCAAGTGAACTCCAACGAGCTGCACCATGCTGTCTTACATAGGCAATTAACTTGGCATCTTCCTCTAAAGTCCATGGGCCTTTTCTAATCACTTCTTCCTCCTCCTTCACAAGTTTCATCCACCAAGCTGCGCTACCCATTGCTAACAACAAAAGGACTCTGATAATATTAAAAATTTAAGGATTTTTTTTTCTTTTCTGTATGCTTTCTTATGCTAACACTGCACGCTTAATATATAGCATGTGAGTATTCATGACCGGTTCCCAATCAAATGCTTTCTAGAAAACGCTTAGGGAGGTCATATCTCATGTGTTGGGCCAATTGTTTGTTAATTTAGTGGGTCAGACAAGTCACCGACTATTTACATTTAAAACTAGAAAGGTCGTCTGGTTATATAAAGTTCCTTTAAAAGTAAATTTGCAATCGAGCACAATCTGGAATCCAGACATTGTAACCACAACAAACCTATAAAATATTCTCCGCCACTTTGAGTGAAGGCACGTATAAATGTTGTAGCATAGGAATCTTGGGCAACAGTCAGGCGACCGTAAAAATCTGCATGCACAATGCTGATTTTCGTGTTTTAAAGTAGAAATGTACAACATCACATTCGCTTGACTAATTAGAAGCATACTCGTTTTCAACCATTTTGAGTCGAGAAGCATTTTTTAACGGAAGGCAGGCATGGCAAATTTAATTTTGGGAAGAAGCTTATGGCTATCTTTTATGGTACGTCAACGAGTGGATGTCTGGCTTTTGCTTTGGCGACCTTTCTTTCCTTGAATATATTAATGATTATTCTCCTTTTCTTTTGCCCGGTACAACGTATTTACCATTTGCACCTACTCCACTATCTCTTCAAATTTTTATAGACAAATATTAAAATATATCATCCAAATGACGACAATAAGTAGATTATAGAATTATATATCATTTACTACTTTGATTATTGTCTACCTAAATTATCACATAGTGATGATGATCAAAATGTTTGAATAATAAAAATTATTGGAATATGAAGTCAATTTTATTGTTATTTCAGCAGTGACAAATATGCGACATTAATATATATCTAGTGTTTTAGTGGTGCGGCCAATGTGGTCAAAGGCCTTCTATTCAACCATAGGTTGAAACGACAAGGGGTCCTAGGGGGGGCTGTCGTAGCCCCCTTGAACGCCAAAGGCATTTCTGGTGAAGGTGGATTTTTTTTTGAACTCCCTTTTCATGGTAATTTTGACAAATGTTTGACATTTAGTTGCATGAGACACACTTTCTATTTTTGAAAAGTTTTGGTCGACAAGGACACTGCAACTCAGATTTCTTATACTCTTTAAAAGCCATTTTTTTTGTAACTTTTGAAGGTTGTTGTAATTATAAACTTCTCGAGAAACAAAAATACGAAAGAACTTTTCCCGTGTTTTTTTTTTTGGCATAATTTTACCAGATTTTCTACATAAATACTATGTTAAATTTTTGCTTATTATTTTTCTTTGTTTATTCTACACTATAATTTTTCTTACAGAAACAACTATTGAGATTCAATAATATTAGCCAAAGGCTAAAGAGGAATATCATTAGTTCTATTAAAGGATAAAATCCAAACTACAAGTGAAGAACACAACAAAGATACCAATTTGATGCATAAAAAATCTAAACTATAGACAAACAAATATTTTTTCTCATGTAAAACAAACAAAAACAAACTACAAAGAGCAATAGAGATGACAAACAACACTTAGAAAACATAGAAATATTATTTTTCATTTATTACAAAAAAATCATTTACAAAATGTTTTACTATTATTACACACCTCATTTTTCTATAGCTATCTAGAGCTACTCACTATGATTATTTTCTCCAACTATATGAAGCTACTACATGACTTCTTTTTTTGGAGCTACACTTTGTCTTTCACAATTTTTGTTGGTGTTGCAACATTCCCTTCTTTGTACTTACTTTCTGTTGCTACAAGAAAACTCAATTAATTCCAAAAATTCTTCTCTTTTGTGTATTATTATCTGTGGAAAAAATTTCCTCTCATTTTCAAATTTACTTACCACATCTACTTCACAACCATTGCCCATGAATTTTTGTAGCTTATGTCAGAGGAAAGGGATTAAGATCACAAAAGATTTATAACAAGGGTTATTGTCTGACGGGCGCTTGAAAACAATAAATTCCAAAATTCCCCCTTAATCGTGAGCCACATTCATGCTCATATTATATTTTTTGGAGCTCATTCTATCAAATTCAAAGCTCTCTAGAGCTCACTATACATGCCTTTTGAATAAAATTGAAATGGCTCTAGAGAGGTTGTTATATCCATGATTCTCCAATTGCTTCTCAAACACTAAAAACTATCTCTACTAAGCGGCTTTGTAAAAATATTTGTAAGCTACAACTCGAACCTACAATACTAAACTTATATTTCTCCATATTCAATTATCTCACTTATGAAATGATACCTAATATATATGTTTTTTCTTCATCCATGGAAGAATGGAGTGTTTTTCAAGGCTATTGATGATACATTATCACAAAATATGATCGTACCATCTTCTTATTCTTTTAAATCTACTAGGATTCTTCATAGCCCAATAGTTTGACATGTTGTTGCATTTATTGTTATATATTTAGTTTCAGTTGTAGAAAGAGAAACCATGGATTGTTTCTTGGAAGCCCTTGAAATGGATCATGAACCCAATGGGAACACATATCTCAATGTACTCTTTCTGTCATCCATTTTTCCTACCCAATCACTATCAGTATATTTAGTTAGTCCAAACTCAGTTTTTATAGTATAGAAAATGCCATATCCATTGGTGTCATTTCAATACCTTACAATTCTCTTTCATTCTTGTCAATGTGTATTCTTTGGTATATCCATAAATTTGAAAAGTCAAATTTATTGCATGCATTATATTAGGCCTAATTTCTATCAAATAGATCAAAATTCTAACCATTCTTTTATGCAAAATTAGATTCACTTCGTTGCTACAATCTACCTTGCTTAATTTCAGCCTTGAGAGTATTGAAGTTGGTGCAAGATTGTTGTTTGAAGCATTATAAACCTTTTAAAAATCTCCACTCCATACTTTTCTTGAGAGATAAAAATGTCATGTTTCATTTGCTTTAATTCTATCCCTAGAAAACACTCTAGCAACATAAATTTTTTTATCATCTCAAACTTAATTTTCATGGCTTCTTCAAAATTAGCAAAGAGGAAATCATCATTCCTTGTGAAAAATTTATGAATCATCTACACATAAGAAAAATATACAACTCTTAGCATCAATTGATATGATGTAAATAGTTGGCTCACCATCACTTTTACTAAATCCATTTCTCAACAAATATGAGCCAATCCTATTGTACCATGCATGTGGTGCTTGATTCAACCCATAAAAAGCTTTTTCAACCTATACACTTTGTTTTTTTAAGTTAGAACATCATATCCAAGTGGCTTCTCACCATATAGTTTATCTTTCAACAATCCATTTAGGAAGGCTTTCTCCATGTCCATTGGATACACCTTCCACTTGTGTTAGGATACTAATGCTAAGATCGCTTGGACAATTTCCATTATTGCAATTGGAGAATTTGTCTCATTATATTCTCTTCGAGTATGTTGGTTTTATCCCTTAACAACCAACCTTGATTTATTCCATTCTATTCTTCCTTTGACATTTCTTTTGGTCTTATAGACCCACTTCACCCTAATAACTTTTTTAATAGAAGGAAAATCAATTAGCTCCAATGTTTTATTCCTTTGTATAACATCTATTTCCTTGTTGATAGCCTTACAACATTTCTCTTTGAACCGTTGGGAAAATAGTTGGGGGAAGAGCCCACTATTCTCCTTAGGTCATTCAATTATGTCCTAGGAATCCAAATTCCATGTTAAATGACGAACACAAATGATGAAATTATGCAATAGAAAGTAAGGGTATGTGTACTTGGGAAGTCTGAAAATGTAATGAGGATTCTGAAAATGCAAAGAAGTTGTCAAAATATGCTATGGAGGACAAAGACTCCCTTACTATCTTATTAGTCCTGCTATCATTTTTTGGGGCAGATGTAAAATCTCTAGATGTCAGAACAAGATCCGAAAGAATATCTACAAAATTCCACTTGGAGGACTAAAAAACCCTTGCTACCATCTTAGTCCCGATCTGAACTTTTGAAATCTCTGAATGTGATCCCGAGGGTTGATGTTTGCACTTCCTTCTTCTTTGATCTCAGGTTCTGAAACTTCCAGTTCTAGCATGTAGGCGAGTTTCCGTGAAGATGAAAACTTTGCAATGTAACTTTGCAACTTTTCACTTCAAATGATCTTCAAGTTTGCAAACAAAAAAATGTAAGAGAGGAAAAAATTGTTGATTGTTAGTAAATAGGGGTTTTCCTTGGTCAAACTCCTTGTTCATAATTAAACCTTGAAATGAAATGAAATAATAGAGGTAAATGATGAATGAACAACATGCAATGTTACAACTCACCAAACCCCCCTCAAAGTAAAGCATAATTTATATTGGTGGAAAGCTGAGAATCTCCTTTAAAAACCCTTTTCATTTCATCAATTTTGGGTAAGAAAAAAGTCGTCAACCACATACCCTACACATACCCATCATATCGCCACTTTTTGGCCCATCATGATCCTAAGCATACCCACCTTTCATTTTGATAAAAAAATCCTTAAGATTTTTGTCTTTCTTGGCATTAGGGAGATAAGAGTGGGGTCTGAATTCTCACTACTACTTGTGCTTGACTATTTTTGAGCTACAAACTATGTAATTCTTTAGAGTTGTCTAGAAGACTATGTAACTATTGGTTGCAAACTCTATGACCGTGATCTATGAATTTGACTATTGGGATTCATACCTATTGTAGATTCATATTGCTGCTCTTCATGCCATTTTTCTTCATACTCAATGGTCACTTAAAATGAAACATATGAACAAGAGTCCACTGTGCCATCCCATGACTCATTTTCAATGAACTCAACATCCCTGCTAATCATAATTTTCTTAGTAACAAGATTATATAGCCTATAAACTTTGGAATCATCACTTTAGCCCATAAAAATACACTTCTCATCTTTTTCATCTAACTTTTATCTCTTTTATTTGGTACAAAGGCATTAAGCCATACATTCAAATACCCTAAGGTGCTGCACTTTCCATTTGTACTTTTTCCATGTCTGTTGTGGAATTTTGTTGAGAAAAACCTTTGTGAGACTTCTATTTATCAAATATATTATTGTTTCTACAACCTCACCCCAATATTCATTTGGTAGTCCCTTGGATTTCAATATACTTCTTTCCATCTCTATGATGGGGTTTTTATTCCTCTCAACCACTCCATGGAAAGTATAATTGGTTTTTAACTCTTTTTAGTGCCTTGATTCTTGCAAAAAATCACAAATTCATGGAGGTATACTCTCTCACTCTATCTAACCTAATGAACTTAATAAAGTTCCCACTTTCCTTCTCATCCTAGGCCTTAAACATTTTGAACTTCCCAAGAGCTTCAAACTTGTGTTTTAAAAATTAAGAATAGTTTCTTTTGGTTGTAGTCATCTATAAAGGTTATAAAATATTGAAACTTCCCTATAGTTAAATTTTACAAAAGGCAACAAAAATGTATGCATGGGATCCAATAGTACACTTTCCCTTCTAGAATTTATTTATTGAAAGGTTTGTATATATGTTTCTTTTTGAAAATGAAAATTTCACATCTACCACTAGGATCTACTATGGTTGGTAAACCCCTAACCATACCCTTCTTGGACTAAAGAGTCAATCCAGAATAACTGAAATGTCCATACCTTAGATGCTAGAGTCTAGAGGGGTCTTGAATCATTGTATTTAAGATTATTTATTGATGTAATATTATACACTTATCATGCCTAGGAGGTGCAACTAAAAACTGAGTTGATAAGAAGATTTGCAGATCCTCGGATGAAAAATCTAATTCTATTTCATTTTGATTGTTGTGACAGTTGACATTCTTGCTCTCATTCTTGTCAAATATGATGCATTATCCTTTCTTCTTCAACAATTTGTAACCTCCTTAGACCATCTATCCAACACTACATAGGTTATCCCTAGGGAAAAATATACATTCTTAATCTCATTTTTGTCACCATGCTTGGTGTGGATCATAACAAACCCTTTGCCAACAACTATAATAGTTTTATTTTTTACAATTTGACTCTCATATTTGACATTATTGTTAATGAGTTAAAAAAAAATTCATTACCATTCATGTGTTTGTTGCATCCACTATCCAAATACCACAAATTAGCATTGCCTTGTTTACCAATATTACACATGATAAAGGGCTTAGATTGATCAACTTTAGCTACATTTTCATTAGTCACATTTGCACTTTGATTTGATTAGTCATGTTGCTTTTTCCAACATGCTCTAGCTTAATGACCAAATTTTTGGAAAAAATGGCATTCAATAAATTACTCTTATCATACATTTTACTAGAGCTACTACTATTTTTCTTCGATCTAGAGGTAGATTGAGAAATGCTTGCTCCTTATTGGTTATTCATCTATCTGAATCTATCTACTCAAAAGATGCCCCTTTTTGAGTTGTTCTTACTTCCTCTTGAACTCCATCTAGAGATGTTTATAAATCTCCCCATTCCTCTTACCTTGTATTTAGCTTTGAATTCCTTCTCTTACGAAGAAGGTGTAGACATGTTTAGGCATTGCTCATGGGTTTGTTGTGAACCCCTCAACTCATCAACTATCAACTATGAGAGGTCCTTGGCCTCTTTTATTGAAATGACTATTGCAACCATTCTTAAGGGTATAATTTTGAAGATTTTATCAACAATCCTCTATTATTTCATGGTTTCTCCATTTTTCCTCAACTATTTTATCAAACTAGTGACTTGTGTGAAAGTTGGTAATATAATCACTATCCTCAAAATCTCTTTGAAGCATTTGGAGCTTCACCAATCTTAATTTATCCGTTCCCTTTAACTCATTTGGAGGATTTTCCATGCCTTCTTTAACTACTACTATTTAGGGAAATATTTCCTTTGTCCAGGCTATCTCTATCAAGCTTAGGGAATTTTCATATTTTCTCCTTGTATCTTTTAATTGGTTCTTTAGGTTGTTTGTGAGGGTTATATATGCTATTCAGTTATTCACATCTTTCAATCCATTCAACAAAAAATTCCATCTTCTTTTCCCACACATCATAGTTTTCTCATTAACTATTGGTGGTTGCTATCAAGTCTTCCTATCTTATCGATCCATGCTTGATTGCAAAAAATATCTAGATCAAAAAAATATAATTTTCAACACACTTTAAACCTAGGTCTCTCTAAAATCTATGGCTTTGATACCAATATGAAGGGATAATTTTCCCAAACTATAGGTGAAGAGCATAAAAAAGATACCAATTTGATATGCATTAGATACATTTCCTTGTTTTAATGATATGATTTTGATCTTTGTCACCTTGACAATCTATGTCACTGCCTTGCAAATCAAATCTTCAATCAACTAGTTGTAGGAGTAGGTAGATCATTTAATTTCACCCTTTTTGTCGGTTACTAGTCGAAACCTGCATTCATACGAGCATAGCCATTGAGAAAATTCATCTTTGAATCTGGGTCGTCGATCTCTAGTCTTTACACCCTGATCCATTATCTCTCTTTCCATATCAATAACTTTAAAACATCACCATTCTATGAAATCATTTTAAACTAACACCATTGATCTTATCTCATCACATATCGCTACTTCAATAGAGACTTCATTATTCATATGTGATGTGAAGAACCTTAGTGATATTCATTTGAAATTTTCCTAATGATCTTTTCCATTAAACTCCCATCACATTCACTTAGTGCATCGCTACTTCACATAAGCCTTCGAATTCCATTTCAGTGATGTGAATGGATATAGTGATCACCATCTGATCACCTTCACTCAATCTCCATTGTTGACTACCCATCACACCCCTTTTTCCTATCACAACTTTGTTTCTAGGGAAAGAGAAGTTATCACGATGCAAAGGGAGTACACAATGCAATAGAAATTTTCCATCTGTCATACTAGACACGTGTCTACCTTGTCACTCCATCGCATATTTGAGAAGCGGACCCACCAACTATCTTCATTGCAACCTTTTACACTACTGGATTTGACACTATTTTCCGATGGGCATTCGTCGGTCATTCGACAAATCTTTGTCGGAAGAGCGACACAATGGCGAAAATCTTTCAGTCGCTATTTTTTCGTTGGAAGGCCGACGAAAAATTAAACGTCAAAATAACGGCAAAGAATCGTCGGTCGGCAGCATCATGAAATACCTCAGGATTTTGTCAGAATATCGACAAAACCTTTGTTTATCCACTGACGAATTACACCTGAAGTTTGTCGTCGGTTCGACGAAATGGGCAAGCAGTAGCGTGGAAAAAACATGGAACGCTCGTCGAAATAGCGACAAAATACTAAAGTAGTAGCGTCGAAAGAACACCAAAAGTTCGTCGAATGTGCAACGAAATAGGCATGTAGTAGTGTCGGAACAACACCAAAAGTTCGTCGAAAGTGCGACGAAATTAGCAAGGAGCAGCGTCGAATCAACGTGAAAAGTTCGTCGACTTTGCGACGAAATTAGCAAGGAGTAGCGTCGGAAGAACACTAAAATTTCGTTGAAAGTGCGACGAAATGGGTAGGGAGTGGTGTGGTGGCAACGCTGAAATATCATCGGAATGGCAACGAAATGGGTAGGGAGTTACGACAAAACCGTCGTCCCAGCTATAGAAACTTCATCGAGCCTTTCTGTTGATTCGTTAGTGGTTATGTATATATATATATATTTGTGGAAATGTACCGTTGCGGAGACTGACGACTGATCATACATACAGACTGCATATTGGTTTGATGCTTTAAACGATGCATTTCTTATATTGAAAAGTGCATTACCTTATTGAGCTTCTCTTTGTTTTGAGTATAGTTTAATATTATCTACTTAACAAGGCCAACCACGTGATGGTGGAAGCTCATTTGGCCCTCCCTCCCTCACATCACTCTCAATTCCCGATACCCAATCATATAACATTAATCATTGATTCATCCATTAATAACATATAACATTCATTCATTAACATATAATAATCATTCTTTCAGTTTTTACATATTATCAAAAATATGGTTGTCATGATATGATTACAATCACTTTTTTTTTTGTTTCTTTTTGAAAGCTACATAAAGCTAAAGTAGAGTATCATTTTCTAAATCAACATATGTCCCC